>QNGE01001378.1:0-22161 GCA_008508345.1 Paragonimus westermani | reverse complement strand
TGAAGGGTCAGGCAGTTTCTGGGTCCGGGCTAATGCACAGAGTTCCGCTGCGTTAAATGTTCGTTTAATTGGATTCACTAGTCTTTGAGTTGTTTGATGCATGTAATAATCACCTCTAAATGGCAATTCTCTGCATCGACGTAACTTTTGTAATATGACAAACTCGCTATGTCTGTAGCTAACTCCTGCTCAATCCTAAACATGAAAAAGTCTGCTAGGATGGGCCCTAGTGAACTTCCTATGGCTACCCCATCTATTTGGCGGTAGCACCGATCAAGAAAGCGGAAGCTGATGTTTTCGGTACATAACAATAAAGCTTCCCTCAGAATATCACTAGGCAGAGGCAACGTAATGTGGCTGATTTCAACGAGCTCATAAATCTGATTGATTGTCTCGTATAGCGGGACATTCGCGAATAGGGACTGAACGTCTATGGAACACATCAACTCACTAGCGAGATTGATGTTCTAGATGTTGAAAGATGAGTTGGAGATGCCGTGCTATGTCACCTTCTATTTCATTGACGTTGTCTACGGTGTCTATTTGCTGCTGAGTGCAGGCCGAATCAGCCACGTTGGTATTCAACAGAATGGATTAAGTACCGGAGAAGCTAATGATACCTTTGACGCACATTGTTCAGTCGTGATGTCTTGACCATTTTCAAATTATGCGTATGTCAGACTCACACTGTATAACGACGCTAACTTGGTCCATACCATACCAAAGCATTTTGCCCTCTCTGTGCAATTAAGATAAAACTGCGTATGAGGACACAGACAATAACCGTGCTTGCTTCAAGTTGGTTTTACCTCACCGTCAGAGACCCACTGATGACATTCGAATCACATAAGGCAAAACCTGAGTCATGCACTCCTATGGTGCACAATAGGTAGAAGACTGAGTCCAGTGTGTACTCCAGAGAGCAGAATACGCCACCGATATAATTTCGGTTAGCGCGGAATCTCGGTGACGAAATCGATTAAGACTGGATTTTTTGGTAACTGGTTCCAAACGCATGAGTTGGTCAAGTCTTTCCGTTTGTTCTCATTCATTCGAGATTGACCATAAATTTCACCCATGCTGCAAAGCGGTTTCCGATTTGCACAGACGAATGCAACAGAGCATCTTCACAATTTTTTCACGTATTTTCCTGTTGGAACCAGCCATAAACCATAGATCGCACGATGGGAGAAGTGTCACGAAAGTGGTTTAATAGTTGGTTAGCTTTGCGACAGACAGCGCCAGCCCCTGCCTGAAATATTCATAAAGAGACTTGCAATCAATACATTTATAACAATACATGAAACAAAAGGATATCTGTCCGCCATTCATGACTTCATACTTAATACAGATGTCTTAAGTTAAGAAGACATCAGTGAACCATAGGACTGACGCAAAGATATTCTGTTGTACTCAGAAGTATCAAGCCAGCATACCTCCACAAACTGAGTCATCTTTATAGTGTGTTAGAATCAGTCATTGGGCCAACCGATGCCTCAGATGCATCGATATCATCATGCAGCTGAACTCTTGATTCACCTCCATTCTCAGGTATTCTAGGTCAACATACTCATCACAGATGTCAAATTCGCCAATGGCTGATAGCATGTTTATTTCACCTTTGGCTTAACTGATGATGAAACAGTTTATTGGTTCATCTCTTCATCTTGTCCCTTTTGAACTTTCCCTCTTTACAACGGGGATCTAGCTTGAATGTACGCAGCTAAGGTTTGACACCAACCCAGGAACCAAAGCAAGAGATTGTTCTTTTTGTTGGGTGGGTCAACTAGTAATGGGAGCGATTGAGAAAAGGGCCGTACATACAAGGGTTGAAGTTGATGGAAAGGTAGAACAGTGTTTAGTCGATACAGGAGCAGCTATTTCGTTGATTGCTCGTGCAGGAAAGCAAAATCTAGAACCGACATCCATGATGGTCAGGACGGTTGGAGGTCATAGTCTACTGGTTGACGGTGTGAAAGAATGTGGGGTACGTATCGGCGGCCATATCGTAAAACACCGTTTCACTGTGTCCCCAGAAACCAGGCAGACGATACTCGGAGCCGATTTCCTCGCTGCAACAGATGCCGTGATTGACTTGAAGCTCAAGAAATTGTTAACCAAGTATGGCTCCCTGAAGCTCATAGGACAGCGAAAGGACAGCGTCAACCAAGTACGCAAAGTTAAAACCCCCAGTTGCACAGCCCCCTTGCTCCAGTCCACAGTTGAGAAATACGCGGAAGTATTTACGACTGAAAATGATCGGTACGGATTTTGCAACTGGATTGCCCATGAAATACCAACAACCGGAACATTTCGACCTCACCGACCTCGCAGGATGCCGGTTCATCTTGAAGAGGAATTGAAGAGGCAAATACAGAACATGCTGAGTGAGGATGTTATCGAAGAAGCCAACAGTCCGTACAACTCGCCTGCTCTCCTGGTGAAGAGGTCCAACGGGAAGTACTGCTTTTGTGTGGATTTTAGACGGCTGAATGAGATAACACAGAATAAAGTCGTACCAATACCGTCCGTCGCTGATATTTTTGACAAGTGACAGCAGGCAAAGTTGTTCACAGTTTTGGACTTACGCTCCGGAAACTGGCAAGTACCAATTAAACCCGCAGATCATGAGAAGACCGCATTCACTGTAGGCGAAAAACAGTATCAGTTCAAGCGCATGCCGTTTGGCCTATCCGGGGCACCGTTCAAATTTCGGCGCCTGATGATTCAGCTGGTAAAACGACTGGATAATGTGGCGGTATATGGAGATGATATCGTAATATACAGTAACACGGAATCGGAACATGCTGCTCATATAGATGCTGTCTTGAATCGCATTAAGAACTCAGGACTCCGGATCAATGCTGATAAGTCACAGCTCGGACGATAATTCGTGGTGTTGCTGGGACACAAGGTGGGTCAAGGCGAAAGTAAGCTTCTGCCGGAGAAAATACTGACAATTAGCGAAGCCGTGGCTCCGAATTCCAAACGAACCCTGAGACAATTTTTGGGTCAAGCGGGGTACTACAGTCGGTTCGTGAAAAATTTTCACTCCATTGCGTCGCCATTGTACGAACTCCTTCGAAAAGACAAGAAATTTGAATGGACCGACGATGCCCAGAGGGCGTTCAAGCGAGTGCAACAAGCGATGAACGAGCAACAACTGACGTTGAAACTACCGAATACAAAAGAAACGTTCATCGTAGCAACAGATGCCAGTGACCGTGGCATTGGGGCAGTACTCAAGCAAAAGGAAGGAGTAATCGAGTATGCCAGCAGAGTCCTGACTCCAACGGAGCAGAAATATTCGACTATTGAAAAGGAATGTTTGGCAATCGTCTGGGCACTGGACAAGTGGAGGCCATACCTGTTGGGTCAACAGTTCCACGTGGAGACGGATCACAAACCCCTGGAATGGATCATGACTGCGAGGGACCCGAGAGGCAAATTAGCCCGATGGGCATTACGTTTACAGGAATATGACTTCACGATCAACCATGTGCCTGGTTTGAGCAATTGCGTCGCGGATTTTCTTTCTCGACCACAAGTAGACGACGAACTCCCCAAAGTGACCGTTGGAGTCAACGGCTTAATAATGGAGCAGGACCCACAAACGCTAGTACGCCTACAACGTCAAGATAAGGTCCTCCGGAAAGTGATTGAAGCTCTGGCAAGAGGCGTGAGAATCCCCACAAATACTAAGGATGAGGAGCTGAAAATAATCGCATCCCAATGGAAAAGAGTTGGCTTAAACAGTGCAGGCGTATTGACATGGCAGCGTGGCGTTGGGCACCCGTGCGTGGTAGTCATCCCGAGACAACTGAGGAGGAAAGTGGTGGCAGACTGCCATGAAATGGCACACACCGGATGCACTAGGACGTACGATCTGTTGCAACAAAGAGCATATTGGCCGAAAATGAAAGAGGATGTGACAACTTACGTGCTTGCATGCCAACAGTGTCAGTTACTGAAAAGCGACAATCGGGGAGCCCAACAGCCCTTACAACCAATACCAGTCTCCGAAATCGGTGAACTCTGGTCTATGGATCTTATGGGCCCATTTCCACTGAGCGCCCGCGGTAACCAGTACGTTCTGGTCATGACGGAACACTTTACCCGTTGGATCGAAGCGACTGGCGTTCCGGATCAGAAAGCATCTACGGTGGGAGATATGGTGATGAAGCACATTGTAGCAAACCACGGTGTACCAAAGGCGATCTTGACGGATCAGGGACCATGCTTCGAAAGCGATGAGTTTCGAACACGCATGCAACAACTGGGAATCAAGCGCATCCGAACGACGCCGTATCACCCACAAACGAATGGCCTAACTGAGCGTAACAACCGAACGGTCAAAGAATGGTTATCAGCCAAAGGAGGAGACTGGGAGTCTGCGTTGCCACTAGTGTTATTGGCCTACCGGGCGTCTGTGCAGGCGAGCACGAAGAAATCTCCATTTCAATTGATGTACGGTAGAACCCCTCGACTTCCGGTGGATCAGGACATTGGGGTATGGCCAGAGTGCATTGATTCCACTAAAGAATTGGTAACCGAAAGAGAAAGAGCCCAACGAAATCTGAAAGCATCGCAAGCACGCACAAAGGAGAAATCCGCAAGGCAACGGTTCGGCAAGACTAGAATGTTCAACCTAGGAGAACGGGTGAAATATCGAGACCATCGGAACACCGGTGCCAGCGGGCCAGGATCAAGAAAACTTTTGCCTAAATGGAAAGGTCCGTATTTGGTAATATCCAGACGAGGCCCAGTATACACGATCAAGAAGGACGGCGAGACGAAACGAGTGCACGCCAGTGAGTTAGCAACGTGGCACGAGATGCCGGCGCGACGAACCAGAAGATCAATAATCCGGGAGGAAACACCGCGTCGATCGGAGAGGATTCGTCGACAAATGCGAAGGAACCAAGGAACCTCAGAAGGGGGAGGAGTGTTGTATAACAGGCAGTTTCGTTGTGAGTAGTATACTACTCACAAGTAGTGTATTACCCACAGGGACATTCAGGAACAAAGGGAAAAGCCTCGAACACGACGGACAAGAAAAGACTATCGGAACAGTGTGTACATGCTCTGTGAGAACCTTCACCAAGGCGAATGACAACGTACTGTCACCCAATGTATGTGAGTGCATGTCCGTCGTGCAAATGAGTTTACACGTTTGTGGTTTGGTTTTTGACATGACCTATGCGGAAGTTTGCGCAATAAACCAACTTGTTGGCCAAGCGTCTTCTGCGGACACAACAATATCAAGAATGGGAAACAAAAATAATGAAAATGGCAGTAGAACATGCCTAGAATTTCAAAATTTTTGAAGACATATTTCCTCACATTTCTTCACACGTTACTTGAACCTATCAACATGAATTTCTTCAACAGTATTGTTCTGTATAAGGCTCTTCTCATCAATCATATTGTACATCACGATGACCGATGCACTCAGGTGATCGTTCGGTAGCTTTTTCTTTCATCTCTTCAATTTTGTGTCCAGATTTCCTAACCACTTCAATTGTGACTATGGTTTCACTTGCCTGGAAAATTTTGCACTGGCAAATTAACGAGATTATCTCGGAAAACCATTGTTTCTAAGAGAAATGTTCCCTTGTTTGCCTGATTTCCGACGCGTGGGTCACGTTCTAATGCTTTTGCGGGTGTTGACCTCTCAATAATTTCAGGCTACTTTGTTTGTATAAACACTCCCCGACAGAAGGACATCTGAAAATAAGATGCTCAATTACCAAAGCTACATCTCATACACAATTCACATATGCAGTTTATCTAATCACGCTTTATTTGATTAATTCTGCAAAAAAAAACTCATGCAAATAGCCACTAAAATAAGTGCCTTAACATTTAATTTCCGCACGAAAAGTTATGGATCACAGGAAAACCGCTGCAACCGATTGTGCACACTGAGATGCTAGTATGTTCCTGCTTACATTTCAGAGAACATTTTCCTTTTCTGAATCAATAACTTCTAGTTATTTCCTCTTCCGTATCATGCTCTCGATTAATATGCACGCAAATATGCAGGCAAATCAGCCGTACAGTGTCGACAGGAGTTCCCACAGTAATTTTTGGTGAATATTGAACTACTATTAAAAGAATGAGTACCACGTTAGTGATATGTAAACGGTTCACCATGTTCTCAGCGGATTTTCGCCGAAAGAATAATACCGGAAATTCTTACAGTATATATTGAATGATGAATTTCTGTTGTTTCTTGGAGTGAAGTTAAAAGTTTTTCTAACAAATGATAATAAACGGCTGAAATGCCAAAACTGCATAACTTAACAGCCTGTTGCCAACATAGCACTATTGATCGTTGAAAGTGTCGTCACTTGAAACCATTAACTTACAGCCTAACGCATGTGGATTGACGACATACTGAATTGTAAGAATTAGTTCCATAAAAACGATTGTCGAAATATTTAATAAAATGAAATGTTCAGTGAGATCGTGTATTAGCAGTAGTCGAAGTATGCATTCAAGCTTGTGGCTGAGAAATAATTTACTTGGAGTAGTTATTGACTAGAATATACTTTCACTAAGAAACGGAGTTTAGCAAACACCGAAGTGGTTNGAAACATTGAAGTGGTTCATCCGAGCAGTCACGGACATATGCAAGTGAGCTATGACGTAACAATCACAAGGATGTTAGTTGGGTACATGTGCGATCACAAACGACTAGGTACCAAAACGAAGTAGGCTGTTCGGCTGAATAACAGAACTAAACAGATGAAGACCTCTTGAGATTTGTGGTGGACATCAGCTAATCACCGATAATCCTGATTAACACGATCAGTGTATTTCACCGGAAAAGATCAATGAGTTGCATTCACTAGGTTATAACTTAGTACAGTATACAGTGCACACAGTAAGCTACGTGTCTTGCTGAATATATATACAATGGAGTCAATGCGTAAAAACCGCATGTTCGTGTACGTTGAACTCACAGACTTGAAAGTTCGTTGGAAGTATGAATATATACGAAATATATTCTAGTAAGTAAACTCATTTGAAGGTGAGGGACTTTTACCACCAACTTATAAAAATTCCTGTTAAACTTACATCCTTGGTGAGGTTTGCATTTGTAAGGCATTTCAGAGTGAATGGTCAGGACGAGATTCGCACAGTAACGACCTACTCAACTCATCGAAAGCGTTCTCAGTGAATACGAAGGTTAAACAGAATACAGTTACGTACGGCTTTGAGAAACAAATACATCTTGAAACATGAACTCACGGTCTTTAGATTGTGCAACAGAAGAACGGAAGAATCAAAGTTTTGTTATTTTCCAATATGGCTACTCCATTTTTCCAGAACAAGCGCCGTCCTTCAAGCACCAAACTTACGTTCTTCCATGTTCAGTTTGGTTGTCACGAGATGAAAGCAAATGCATCATTGATTATCTATGGGTATCATTTTCAGTCCACTCTACAAAAAGATCTATGCGTGCAGCCTATAGGCAGCATGTGCATATTTCAAAGCTGGTAACTAACAGAAGTAACAGATCGATTCGGTGGATTATTTGAATTTACCCCAAGCATGTAAACATCATCAGAGATAAAGTCTCAGATAAGGAAAAACTGTAGTTACGTTACTCACTGTCTTTGAGTGGCGAAGGATTTGCGATCGTTCAAAAAGAAGGCAATACAATTTAGTAAAACTGTCACGACGCAAAATCGACGACCGGCGTTTTCAGTAAGAAGTGCGCTTAAAATGATATGTTGGCTGCCCGGTGTATAATTTTTAGCAACCTTAACAGATGAAATCGAAAAGTTCAAAATGTACGGAACTCACAAACTGGGTTATGGTATTGGATGAAAGTTGAATAGGAGCTGATTATTAGCTTCGAAGTATGTTTGCCCCAAATTAGCGAACAAATACTTTTTTAATTGAGAGAAACTCCACGTAAGTTCAACAATAAGTAAACAAAATGTGATTGACAATGTCATCTGCAATTAATTTACTTACCATCTGGGGGGGATAGCCGGTTCCAGTCCGTCGAAATTTCAGACAAAGTAACGAACGTACAGGTGTTAGTACTGAGAAGTTAATTGTAGAGGTAGGCTTTGGGGACAAGTGGAGAATAGAATAACATTTACTAAAAGTTTCCATGGCGAACCAGAACATACATTAAATTTTCAGCCAGCTAATGAAAGCGCAAGCTGCTGCATGAGATTATTTCGAAACTGGTCACAACGTAGCACCAAATTAGTCACAAACGGCTCAACTATCTACAGCTGTTTGTTGCTCACTGAATGAGTTGTGTTCAACGAATGGTGGTCATGAAACTTCAAAAGGCAGTAAGGACAATCTTTGAATTCATCACCTCCGCCAAGCGTGATCAGCATGCTGTTAGATAGTTCATTTGTTCCTTCAGTCTCCCAAATCGGAAAACATTGGTTTGCATACCGCGCGGCTAGGACATGACCACTAATCTCAAGTCAGGTAACACCGCATTCAATTTTGTGTTTGTAACCGATGTAGTTTTATATGAATCAGTTAGAAGTAAAAGCAGTTGAATGCAGTGCCTCTCTTTAATTTCACTCTTACACTCTCTGGTTATCGATCAACGTAACGTATCGTACGAACAATAGTCTGGTTAAGTCTATAACAGCAATTGAAAGAAGTATTTCTTACCGGCTGTTAGATTGAAAAAGACAGAAAAAATGTCTGTGTCACTGGGTGAAATGCTGCACGAGATGCAAAAGCATAGCTGCCTAAAATGTGCTCGAAATGGGTATGGACCACCAAGTTGTTATGGTGTAAGTAGAAACCATGTGTCAGTAGAAATGGAAGTTAACTTTGGTATAGGTGGACATTTTCTGATTAGGTGGACCTCGTATAAATTTACTAACAGTCAACGTTTGGTAATCACAAGATATGTACGTTTAAATATCGTAGGGGCTGAGGAAACTCGTTAACGGAATCAACTATCTAAGTACGAACCCAGTGAAAAATATGTAGCTCNTTGTATAACAGGCAGTTTCGTTGTGAGTAGTATACTACTCACAAGTAGTGTATTACCCACAGGGACATTCAGGAACAAAGGGAAAAGCCTCGAACACGACGGACAAGAAAAGACTATCGGAACAGTGTGTACATGCTCTGTGAGAACCTTCACCAAGGCGAATGACAACGTACTGTCACCCAATGTATGTGAGTGCATGTCCGTCGTGCAAATGAGTTTACACGTTTGTGGTTTGGTTTTTGACATGACCTATGCGGAAGTTTGCGCAATAAACCAACTTGTTGGCCAAGCGTCTTCTGCGGACACAACAATATCAAGAATGGGAAACAAAAATAATGAAAATGGCAGTAGAACATGCCTAGAATTTCAAAATTTTTGAAGACATATTTCCTCACATTTCTTCACACGTTACTTGAACCTATCAACATGAATTTCTTCAACAGTATTGTTCTGTATAAGGCTCTTCTCATCAATCATATTGTACATCACGATGACCGATGCACTCAGGTGATCGTTCGGTAGCTTTTTCTTTCATCTCTTCAATTTTGTGTCCAGATTTCCTAACCACTTCAATTGTGACTATGGTTTCACTTGCCTGGAAAATTTTGCACTGGCAAATTAACGAGATTATCTCGGAAAACCATTGTTTCTAAGAGAAATGTTCCCTTGTTTGCCTGATTTCCGACGCGTGGGTCACGTTCTAATGCTTTTGCGGGTGTTGACCTCTCAATAATTTCAGGCTACTTTGTTTGTATAAACACTCCCCGACAGAAGGACATCTGAAAATAAGATGCTCAATTACCAAAGCTACATCTCATACACAATTCACATATGCAGTTTATCTAATCACGCTTTATTTGATTAATTCTGCAGAAAGAAATCATGCAAATAGCCACTAAAATAAGTGCCTTAACATTTATTTTCCGCACGAAAAGTTATGGATCACTGGAAAAACGCTCTAACCGATTGTGCACACTGAGATGCTAGTATGTTCCTGCTTACATTTCAGAGGACGTTCTCCTTTTCTGAATCAATAACTTCTAGTTATTTCCTCTTCCGTATCATGCTCTCGATTAATATGCACGCAAATATGCAGGCAAATCAGCCTTACAGTGTCGACAGGAGTTGCGACAGTAATTTTTGGTGAATTTTGAACTACTATTAAAAGAATGAGTACTACGTTAGTGATATGTAAACGGTTCACCATGTTCTCAGCGGACTTTCGCCGAAAGAATAATACCGGAAATCCTTACAGTAGATATCGAATGATGAATTTCTGTTGTTTCTTGGAGTTAAATTAAAAGTTTTTCTAACACATAATAATAAACGGCTGAAATGCCAAAACTCCATAACTTAACAGCCTGTTGGCAACACAGCACTATTGATCGTTGAAAGTGTCGTCACTTGAAACCATTAACTTACAGCCTAACGCATGTGGATTGACGACATAGTGAATTGTAAGAATTAGTTCCATAAAAACGATTGTCGAAATATTTAATAAAATGAAATGTTCAGTGAGATCGTGTATTAGCAGTAGTCCAAGTATGCATTCAAGCTTGTGGCTGAGAAGTAATTTACTTGCAGTGGTTATTGACTAGAATATACTTTCACTAAGAAACGGACTTTAGTAAACACTGAAGTGGTTCATCCAAGCAGTCACGGACATATACAGTTATTTCACCGTGATAACCACGTAGCTGTTGACTATATACATGTGCGATCACGAACGTCCGGGTATCAAAACAAGGTGGGATTTCTGGTTGAGTAACGAAGATAAACAGAGATAGAATTCATGAGGCTTGTGGTGGACATCAGCTAATCACCGATATGCCTGATAATCCCGACCTGTGCATTTGCGTGAAAAAGTTCCTAACAATGAGCTGCGTTCACTAGGTTATAACTGAGTGCAATGTACAGTGCATATAGTAGGCCACGTATCTCGTCGGATATATGCAACGTAGTCAATGATTATAAACAATGTATCGGTATACGTTGAACNTGTATGTCAGGTCGCATGTCTGGAACGGTGATATTGTGGTGGAAAATCAGGCCAGAGGTGTGGGCACTCCAACACTCGGCGGAATATCTCGACGCGAGGAAGGCACGTCCAAAACCCCATAACGAACGGATCGGGGACGACGGGGGCGACCAGATGAGTCATTGCTCGATTGGATCGGCCCAACGGGAGAGACATGGCAGGCAAAAGAAAATGAACGACAAAATCGGAGGCGCGATTATTCCAACACTCGCAAGAATATCGCGTTGCAGTCGTGGACTACGATCAGAAGTCAGGGTAAATAGATGGAGGAGAACAAGAGGGACAGAACGAGCCATTGCACAACGAAATCGGACAGACGGGCAAAGAATGGCAGGCAGAAAACCCCTGGATAGACGGCACCGATCACGCACATAAACTGGGCAGAAATGCACACGATGCGTGAGCGGAAACCTGGGGGTGTTGTGGTCCGGAATAGTGCCTCAAAAACGCGAGCGCGCGCGTGGCATGATAACTAGCCTATTGGACAATACAGATTGCGCTTATTGGACGCCTTTTTGCCGCAATATGTCATGTTGATTCAGAAGAATGAAGGAAGGCAATGCAGTTATTCTTGTCAAGAACCCACTGATCATCAGGTCATCTAAGCCGAACTGAAGTAGTTGCCTTGCCTACGCATACATTTGCTACAACCTTTCACTATTCCTGATGATATGTGCAATTAACAGCGTTGCGAAATTACGGCTTCAAAGTTGGTAATATATATTTGAAGAGCCCTAACTTGTTAAAAATAGGCGGATTATTTCTACCGTTCATCTTATGAAATTATAACGATGCTTTTTATCTCATTGGTGACCCTGGAATGTACCCGGATGTACCTTATGCTACAAACCATATACAGTCTCTGCTAATTATGTGAGTTGCTGCAGAATGATGTTACTAGTTGGCCAGATGTCTTTCCTCAAAATGTGGTGTAAAGGCCACGGTAGAAATACAGTTTGTACGGTCAGTTTCTGTATAGTGTTGATAGTTTTCAGATCATCGATAATGTTTAAGACCATGTTCAACATTACAGTCTAGAATCTAGCATCCGTTTCTCAGGAATTTCCGATGCATGTGATAAAACATATCAGCAGGCTGCGTCATAGACTACAATATTAAATTCTGCTGTTATGCGTAACATATGTCCAAACGACTATCGAAAACTTTGCTTCGCCAATGATACAAATCAATATGAACGTCAGGAACTGTAACTCTCGTTGAATGCAGTATTTTTGGTCATGTTGCACTTTACGATGATTGACCCTATAGCTACATATTTTTATGTTTAAATATACAGGCTGACTATATGTCTGTCCTGTTGTTGGTTAACCATCACGCTTAAGGTCGAAACTTTTCTTCATCAAAAGAGGTAACATAAATGTGTACAAGTTTCAGCTGTTGTTGATTAGACTATCATGATCTAAATTACAAGTTGGACGAATTAGTGGACGTCTAGACTAACAAGTTGTTTCAACCCAATTAATTTTCTGAGAGGGTGCATCATATAAATCCTTCTTGTTCAGTTCGGAACTGCATGGTAAAGCCAATGATTTGATAAGCACAGGAGTGGTAAGTTTATTGGATTATACAGGGTGCATGACACCGGATCAGTGGTTTCCGTTGTGCTTACACAGTCGATGCGAACAAATGTAGTTCGGAATACAGGAAGTAAATTTGAATATGAACTAAAGTGTGTTGAATTCGATGTACATTTATACACTTGGCAAACACAATTTTGCATCCCACTTAATCAGTGGTCCGGTAAACGCTCGAATTCACAATGAATCTTACTAACTAAGTCGAAGCAAGACATGCATGAACGAACCTATGACAACTTGGTCCCACTGTAAACAAACAGCAGTTCTTTGAGCAAAAAATTGACCCAAAATAGTTTTACCCACATTTGGTCGTTCAGGCATATTTGCGAAACTGTTTCATTAAAATAATGCAATTGTAAAGATATTGTCGTACCCGATTCCCAAGTACTAATACAGACTATTGATGATCTGTTCGAATTATTATTCAAACTATGAACACACACAACTCGAACACTTGAATATATACTTATATCTGGGTCCCTCCAATTCGCTAAGTCAACATCTACATTACTAAGCCGTTAAAGAAGCTACCAAGAGAGGATGTCAATGGAAATCTGAGCTGGCAAGAGCTGGCTGATCAATATGACAGCCATGCAACAGCCTTGTACTGATGGCTGCAGCCCATATTAACCTGAATTCACTTAATCTAACGTAATGACGTACATAATATGGGGATGCCCTCATACGACAAACATGACTGTTTCCAGTTGTAATGGTATGCTTGTATCTCGGAAAACAAGTAATTCACAGTCAATCTTACACATGGTATCAGCGACATGGCATCAGTGTGTGCGTTCGTTGATGGGTGGTCAGAGAGTAAATGTGTTCACCCATAAACTTGAAATGCCATTATTCATTTGGGCGTTTCCGGTAAATCCGCTTAACCATTCAAATCCGGCTTAAATTAGTAGAATCAGTGAAACTTGATAAAAAAGACCTTCAATTCAATCATCATAATACCGGAAGAAGTATTTAGTCACTGCCCTGTGCACAACCACCTGGAGTGAAAGGACATTCTGTATCAGTTAAATAACCAACTGATTGGTAGGCTTGATAGCAGCTGTGCAGCCTCTTGTGCCTGTGGACTCACGTTGAGTATAACCCGATAATCACAACAACATGCTCAGTCACAATCATTTTAGTGCAACGCCCAGGCTGATCGACTGTTTTGGTGTGCAATACGACCAATCTGTCAGCATCACTCGATAAGCCTAAGATCGCAAATTCTCAATTAGCTGAAGGTCGTAGCTTTTTGTGCACGTTGGGTAACCTTATTGACAACAGCCTTGTTTGCCGTTGAGTATTTGGAAGGCATGGGGTCAGTTAAGATGTTGAATATTCTCACTAGCGTGGATGAGAATCCCAGTCAGTGACGACAAATCTTTCGTCTAGTGCTTGCATATCAGTGGTCAACTGTTGAATAAAGCAGACTATAGACAATATCCTTGCGCTACGGTAAAAATTATGGAACCACACACAAGTTACACCAATTGCTCTCACCGTAGACGTTAAATTGCCACCTCTTGCAAACAAGTGTCAGTTATTACTAACGTATATATATGAATCGATGAATAGATGCAAATGTGCATATGTATGCATTGGAATAAGCCCTGGATGTAAACATGTTTCTGCGTGAATAAAACTGTCTTTGCCGCAGGAACACATCAGACTACGTTCCGTACTTGCAATTTGTGAAAACTGAGATTAATGTGTAGTTGACCAATTGTCTAATCACGGTGCAACTTTCCTGATCGAATCAGGTAAGGAAAGTTAAACAGTATTCTTTTGGTAACAACATGTTTGTGAACTAATTTGGTTCAAAAAAGCACCAGAGAAAGCTGATAAAATTATGGTCGAAAGACCCCTCCGACAACAACCTTACAGTTCTATATCAACGTTTCCTGAAGCAAACTCTGCAGTTGGTGAACGACAGGCCACTCAGCAATTTGCATCAATCCAAGTGTACATAACTGTTTTCTTGTAGTTTGTTCACACTAGAAACGGCCGCAAAACACTTGTTTTGTGTTACAACCTAAATTTTATGGTTCATGATTGAGTACACTATGATCGACGGGTTTTCTCAAAATGTCAACACTTACCTCATACTGCGATAACTGTTAACTATAAGAAAGCGAGGCTGGTTGTAAACACTAATTCAATTCACTGAGCCAGTGTCAATTGCAATGTTGGAAAAGCTCACAGGTACTCGGAGTTTCTGTTTTAAACTATTGGCAGTCGAACACGTTCTTATCAAGTTTTCTTCAAGCCGGTAGAGTTATGTAGGGAGTTAGTAGAGTTAGACCGATACATTAATGGGACCTCTTACAGAGAATCTGGGCCGCCGGTCAGTCAGCTGGCGGAGACTTCAGTGGTCTGTTACATTACGCTCGTCCGTTGTTTGGACCACGTAGGTTGGCGACCGATTCGGTGTATTTGTGGTGATCATAGACACATCGCCTGAGCATATCACTGAGTGAGGCATCCTGATTCCGATGGTCTTGGCAGTGCAAAGTGTCTTCAATCGGACGGGCTTTGATAAGTTGGCTGGCACACGATGTACCACTTGGAAGCTTGACTACCGATCACCTGGCGTGTTCCAGGCACTGTGGATGGTGTTCCAGAGTTTTTGTCGAAGGCTGTATCGAAATTTAACCAATATAACCTGTTTTACGAGATAAAGTGAATGAGCGGATATGCGCAGTTGACTTCTGAACTGTCAATCTGTCTTTGTTATAAAAGCTGGGAACTGGAGGTGCGATGATTCGTACACGGAGTTCAACTGTAGCATTTCCTGCTGATTGCCTCGTTGAGCCTATTTGTTTGTCATTCTGCCGCATTGTCACCTCTGAACGATACTGCAATAAACACAATCTTCTTCCATACGTTCTGCACTTCAGGTTTAGATGAGGTTCTGATCATATTTCTGGTGATAACCTGTTCTGGATAACAGTTGTCACGGAGTGTGTTTTCCAGTAACTCGGGTTCATTGACCAGCGTATCCGCTGAAGGAATTCTGTATGGTCTTTTTTCAAGTAATACACAATTTCTATCTTTGGTTCTAGGGTAAAAGACTGTAAAATCTTTATACTACCAGTCCACAAATTCTCGCGATTAACCTTGCGTTGAGTAGCACTGTCTATCATTTCAACTTGTATTGTTTCAAGATACTCACGTTACCTATCCTTAAATTCGCCTTCTGCCACCAGTGTAGTTGAGTTTTTCAAGGATAGATATTCTCAAAATTCGATCGTCGTTTCTGTTGGTGGTTCAAGAAAAGCAGGACACCATAGATAACATTAGCATAATTCAGAACGATCACTGTTGGGAGAGGTAAAAGGCGTACTTGGAAATACTCGATTTCCGCTAGACTATTGTGACACGGACGGAATAGTTGACGGTACCCTTGACAAAATCTTCAAAATATAATGTGCCTAAGAACTTGTGATAGCTAATGCCAAGCCGTGTCGGTGGGTCACATCAATCCAATGTCAATAATTGACAAGTGTTGCAACAGAATATAACACATCAACTTGAAGGGAGAATAAAGCTTGGCTTCTTTCAACTTTACGACGCGCTTCCTGGTAGCCGCTTTAGCTCTTGGAGGAGGAACATTCTGAGGACCACTAGAATAAAAACAGATAGACTGACTCACACAGTGAATAAACAGTATGCGAGAAATTATGAGGCTACGTTCGACTAGCCTCATAAGATTCAGCCTCTGACCAACGGAAGTGTCTAAAGTGGGGTATTGTGTGGCAGAATTTATTTCCCCAGCAGATAAGCAAAGACTGAGGAACACTGATGCTTCGTTTGGAGTACTTAAGTACCTCTAAGCTGAGGATAGGCACACGTTATTTAATAAATATTCGACGGGTGTATGTTGCTTATCATGGGGTTGCTACCCAACCAAAAGTGTGGTACAAGGTGAAAGCGTCAGGTTACCAAAAACAGAAAACAATGGAGTTACTTCTCTGCTCTCTTGGAAATAACTCAGATTTGTTATAATAGAAAAGCTCGTTGAACTCGATAGGAGCAAAAAGCTTGCATTTCGTAGCAAGTTATACCGGCAAAATTGTGTCAGGCACATGCATATAGAAACTTGATCCCTTGAACACGAAATTTTATCGCATTCTTCCAACTCACGTGGAAAATCCCCACACACTTGTTGGTACAATGATCAAAGGCAACATTGTGAAAAACAAGGTTACTGGAAAAAAACCAACATCGTCTATGAACGGTACGTTGCGTTCCAACTTACATGTGATGCCTGTAACAATGAGCATCAAGTATACCGGATACCACCGTTTACGTATTGGTTGGCTAACAGTGAGCAGGGCAGATCACTTTCGGCCAAGATGATCTAACACTACACGTTCAACTAATGCAACACAGGGTGTACTATCCGTATACACACCGAGCATTTAAGATAACGTCTCAAAGACTCAAATACGTCAACCAACCTGGTAAGGATACTGAACTAAACATGAACTTCAAAAGGTTGGGTGGAAACCGTCGTGAACAAATTCTGAGTGGTAGACCAACGAATCAGCGTGGTTTAGTAGCGGTGATGCCCAATGGTTCGTATATCACAGCTAACCCTCGGGAATCCCGAGAGATATGTTCGAGTCGTTAAGATTCAAAAAGGATCAATCACTGGCTAATCATACTTCAAGTGGTTGTCCCAATGCTGCAGATCAGGAGTTCATTCTGCTATTGTAAACAGAGGTTTTTAACAAACTTAGCCGAACACATCAATCAAAAATGTACACTGAAATTCTGGTACACGGTGGGTGGGATTATAAGCTAGAAAGACAACCGAACACAAGTCACCAACCGGTACTAAAATGTTCACCAGTATTCACGTGTTCATAAACCGTGGATCGGATGAGAAGGTTGTGGGCGCAGGGGGGCCTCGATGAGATGTCAGACACGCCTAGCGTGTATTGACCACTTCACTTTTTTAGGCCATACAAAATCACTTTGTGCAATTATTCACAAAAATAAAAATGGTGCAAACTTGGTTAACTTCTAACCCACTTCTTAATTCCTCTCAACTTGTCCGGAAATAATGATCACCGCGAACAAGTTTATGGATCCTGCAAATAAGAGGTTTCAACTGACTGCTATGTCTTCATACTTCTGATATCTCAGTCAATAGCTGTTTAATACTTCAAGTTAGTTTTACAGTGAAACTCTACTGAAACACATACAGTATACCTGTAATCATACGGATACTCACCATACACATATCACGTGCAATTCCTATCGTCAGCTGGTACACAAAACATGACTGGAAAGATAGATTATATGAACATTGATGCCTCTCTACTACTACCTATATAAAACATGAAAACATCCATCTTCCAGTTGTCACTTTAGAGAAAAATGCAGGAAATCGCGGTGGCCGAATTAAGCGTCGTTAAACGAAGCACGAAAGAATAGGACAAACAGTTCAAAACTGCTGACCAAACCGAAGCGGAATAATTATTGAGGATATATGTCATCCCGAGACATAAATTCTGAGAAGACTCGGTTAAACGACAGTAATTAAACCTGATAACAAAGTTACACAGCGGCACGTGAAATTTTTAGGCGGAACAAGTTTCGGAGGATGAAATTCACAGGCGAAACGCGCACCATGCACCAACATGAACTTTAGCCATGTGTGTAAACATTTCTGTCGGTTTCATTTGTACAGTTAAAGTGTCAGTTAAATCCGTTGATACGTTCAAAGCCACGCAAGTGATACAAAAGGAGTTCAGTGAATCCTACGTGTGAGTACCTAGCCGTGGTTTTCTCTCTAACCCAGAGAAAAATGTATTGTGCGGACCTGATTGTGTTTGAATGAACCATTAACTAAGAAATATGGTGTCCGATTGAATGAATTATCAGTCTCTTGAAATGTGAAATCTCTCACCAATCTCTGGTAGAACAGATAAACAAACACGTATCTTGGAACGCGTCAATATATTAATGACATGTTGGAAATGGCAACAAATCTGCCAAATCTCAAGGTTTTTATGTGATAAAAAGTGTAACACGTAGTACTCGTGGCAGTTAACCGGTTCCCGTTGAGTAGAGTGGCAACCGAACTAAAAGGAATAAAAACATGTGATGTGTGCTTTTTTACACGATTTTTTTTAACTGAGCTCAACCTATTAGTTCCCCATCACTCAGTTATTCGTTCCGGTTGTCTTGAAACCAGTGACTGAACTGCTCATTGTACCGGCGGACCAGACGTTCAATTTATGGGCTTTGAGCGAAGTTCTACTTTTGAAATGATTGCACCTCCATTTACCATTTCAGTTTCGAAATTGTGGGTATTTGTGGCGAATAGACCGCTTGCTCCGGAGATTGAAATAAATTCACAATCTGATGCTGAAAACGCATGCATATTGACGTCGTTCCAATTCATCTCTTTCCAGCCAACAACTTGACATTCGACAATGAATTAACCATGGTGACCCAATATGATCATTGCTTGCAAATCTTTACTAATGCACTGCTTCAATACTCCTACAGTTCTGTTGAATGGTGTCGGTACTGTAAAATATAATAAGCACCTTGCATATGTTCAACTAATGTGTAAGCATGAACACATACGGCGTGCATAACCAAATATGTTTAATGATTAACCTCAGGCTTTTAAACTTGCAAAAGCCAATCCTTTGCCAGAGCTCACAGGTGTGATGCAGACCGCAGTCTTATGGAGGAACATGGTATTGCTGTCGACTGCGAAAGTGTTACAAGCGACAGCCTCCGGACACGCTCCCATTGATGGCAAATGGGTCACCTCACACTGCGTTCAAGTGACTTGATAATAACCTGTCAATGCAGGCGGGGGATTGGGCGACCGCTATTGTGCCCATAGACATACAGTGGAGGACCTGGTGGGAGTGTGTTTTGCCGCTGGTAACTGTCCCACTCTCACCTTTAACAGATATACTTGACAAGCCTTGCAAATGATTCGGGAACCTGCATACAGTTTTATCTGGAAGTCAGTTCCAGTCAGGTGAGAGACATCTAAGCTGCAACTTACCTTTCAACATCCTCTTGGAGGTCATTTTTGGGGTGTTTATGAAGCCTTTCCGAACACTCTCTGTGGATTTTCCGACCCGATCTACCTTGTAAAATCAATTGACGGAATGCACCTTGAATGAGGGGGAAAACCAAGAAGGCTACCTACGATGACCCAATCAAGGATCTGCTCGTCCTGTGTGCATGTTATCGCAAGTGAACTGCAATGAAGTTGGTACATTAAGTGATGGAAAAATTGATTGAATGAGTATGTGTCATCGCTATAATGGGTCAAACGTGGTGACTAAAATGAGCCTCAAATAAGAATCTGGTTAAGTGAAATTCAATGCTGCTATCAGTTTTTGATTAATTGTGTTAAGCCAGCAGATTAATCTCGAATTGAATTTTTTAAAAGATGCTCTTCCGTCCAACGCAGCTCGCCACTTTTGATTGTGTCCTTCATTTGCCTCCATTTTGTACACCTTGTACAGAATTTGCTAATTAATCTGTCCATAGAAGTGTCATCATTGTGCGACACGCCTTCTACGTAATTTCACCAACTGAAATGTTATAGTCACCCAACAAAGCTGAAGAATATTGTCGTATTGACCAATGTTGAAACCACTTAATCCACCCAAAACTACTGGTCACGTTCTGGTTGATTTGGCGGAACCAGTCAATTTTTAGGCATATTTCATCTGTGATACATCAGTTCGTGCAGTTGTTATTGACCCAAAATCTGCTGTCTGCATTTACTGGTTATCTGCCTTGTATCCTTCTTAAAATATTTAGCTCATCGTGTCACACATGTCCAAAATTCACAAAATCAGAAGTTACTGTAAAATTTATAAAGAACTATCATCACCGTGAGATAATTAGATAGATTCACCAGGTAATTAAATATCTTCACCTCAAGCGAAGTTCTCAGGTAATCTACGTCGAAAACTAGGAGCCTAACTCAAATTTAACTGAAAACGTGTTGGCCAGTTGCAGGTTTACGTCAGAAAGAATTGGCGAAAGAATCAATTGATTTCAAAGATCAGCGACCAACTATTATGTCTTATCAACAGCTATTTTGACAACTGGTTTGGAACACTATTGAAAACGCGGTACCTGCTTAGTGCACGTGGTTTGTAAGCAGAGTTTCGAACAGGATTTCGTGTGCTTTGTTGCGTTGCTCTTAATTAGCACTGTTTTATTGAGAAGCCTCAATATGAGCCTTTCTCCATTATTGTTTTTTCAAGAAGCTGACCACCGAAGAGACATTGCGGCGACACGGACAACTTGGGAATTCATAGCTGTGGTTCCAGCCGCTTGAAAACATGCTGTTTGGTAAGAGCAGCTAGCTGTTGGTTTGTCTTCTTCATACGGTTCACACTGCAACTGAACGAATATCTGTGTGAAATTTAGGGTGTGACAGAGGTAGACAGTGTGGTCGAGGTCGATGGCCCCATTATGTTATAATTTACTATATCATACCCACTTTGTTGTCATGGGTTTTCACTGAGATGGCTGTTAGATGCTGCTTGAGATTGTTGATCCATCAACATATCAAAAAACGGGAGTTTTAAGTGCACTCTATTCAATAACGTCAACATGAATACTCCTTGAAAACTGAACAGATACCCGCCGATCTGTAGAGTATCCGTCAGTATGCTGAGCACTAATAGGTGGATCTCTTCAATGCACAGTCTTCCGACTCTGTGCAGAGATGTTCTGACCAGGCTTCTATCATATTACACTGGACAGAGGAGTTCACAACGCGTGTACAGTTTCGTCTAAGTAGGTTTCCGCAGGTATTTGAATGAGCCCGTCCAAAGCTGACAGTTCGCCGTCCGTTCAACCGAGACATCGTGAAAGCCCACCGCTGCATCTCCAGTGCGCTTGTCCATACACGTTGCACATTTGCCTCCTGGAACTCATCATTCTTGCATCTAGACCAGTATCCTTCCTAACCTATCGTGTCCAGTTTGCAACGCGTCCCGATGTTCACCATATTTTGCCTCACAATTCAAGAAAGAGTGGGAACTACTGAAGGGGTTATGTTTAATCGATCAACGCTCGACACAGTGCTCAACAAAGAAAGCCAGACCAGATCCGGACATTGTCAGCAGTTCTAACTCTGTCAACAACGCTAGTGCCGGTGCCAACAGTACCTATCCTTGTTCACTGTCTGGCATGGTTCTCAGCCAAGACCTCTAACACAACACCTACTTAGGTTTGCCACACACTTTTGCGTGGTGTTTCAATGAAAATGACTACTTAGTGCTGCCCAGTATGCTGAATAACACATTCTTACTTGATGCCTCCACACCAACAAAGCATTACTCGCAAGTCTCCACTGGTCCATATCAGTTTATATTCTGCCCACCGTACTCTGGGGTTGTTGTTGTTGTTGTTCAACTTAAAAATAAACCAAATCCCCGACTGCTAATCAGTAATCTAAAATATCTCTTTGCGGGTTTAATGTGATCAGTGATTGAAGTTAACAGGCAGTAACTGTGTCTCCTCTCGAGACG
>QNGE01001377.1:132467-160809 GCA_008508345.1 Paragonimus westermani | reverse complement strand
GTCGTCTTGCACACCGAGCACTGTTCGCTGACACTGTGACCGACTGGTGTAAGGTGCGAGGTGGACAGATAATGACCTGGCGTAGGGAAATTAAGTCGTTCACGAAAGGGTCGGCCACTGTGGGTCGTGTTCGTCTCTCGGGCTGGGGTCTTCGCGACTCACAGAGTCGGTGGCTGTGAACGTTAGGTGGGATGGCGTCTAACCGAGCTCAGTGGCGTGGATGTTGTCTTTGTTTGGCCGATTTGTCTGTGAAGTGAGTGCATTTAATGACGCGGGGCAGTGAAAGCCGTGAGCAAGCTGTCTTGCTGATGACGCCTTACTCTCAATTGCAGGTCGGTTGTTTGTTTTCAAGGTGTAGACACCTTGATGCTGGATGTAGACGTAACTATTTCTGGTAGTTAGGCTCTTTTCCTTCCATTTCTTCTCCCTTGCTATACGTGGTTTGCTTTTTTCTTCCTCATAGTTGTGTAGCAGTTGAGCAGTTGCAGCTCGGTTGTTTGCAAGGTGCTGAATGTTTGAATATGGACGTAGTCATTTTCAGTAGTTAGGTTCCTTCCTGTTCCCTTCTTTTTCCTTCTCTCTTTTTGTATAGGGTTTGCTGTTTCTTCATAGTTGTGTGGCAATTAAGCATTAGTGTGAACCACTGATGTATTGCTGTGTATGATGATGATCATGATGATGATGATGATGATAATGAGCAGTTGATCGTCAATGTGAACACTGATGTTTTGCTGTCCACGGTAGTGTTTATTGTGATTCATTGGTACATTTCGAAGACGTTCCATCTTTTCTCTCTCGCCTGTTCCACGTGGAATACCCCGTCTGTTTAGTGACTTGCGGATAATTGGTGGTTTTCCAGCGTGTGTGAATGGCTTCCGCACTGTTTGGTAAAAATATACGCAAACAATGCGAACAGGGACGAAGCGTCTGCTAAAGAGTGTTCCTTGTGTTGGCCGTCAGATAGGAATTTTTTCCATTTCATATATGTGCGCCGATTGTGATAAAGTACCTTTCCAGTCCTTTTTCATGGCTGTCTAACTGGGCGATTTTTTTCAAGCGGCATTTTTTGGTGAGGTCCTTTAGGGGTACTATATTGTGTTGTGCAATGTTAAACTGCTGAACTGGCCCCCCTACACTATTTTTGCGAGACCTTTGGAACCCACACATCACTGCTGACTTCTTATAAGGCGTTGATGACTTCTTTCTAGGTTAGTTCATATAGTACGTTGAGTTTACGTGGGATCCATCCTAAAATAATCATTGTTGTTGTGACCAGGCAAACGTGGGCACTCATCTGTGTACACTATCACCTTGTTCTCTGCTTCATGGCACATGTTTCTTCGTAAAGTGAACCCATTTGTACACGCTTGCTGTGTGTACATGTATGTCTGAGACCTTCCGAGTCACTTCTTGAGAAAATCTTGGCACAGTCTTGGGTATTCCGACTGTTGTCCTAAGTCACGATTACGCTCAATTTTCGTCAGCTTCTTTTGTCCATCACACTTGAACACGGCCATTTGGTGTATGGAGCTCGGACTCGCGCTGTTCAGACCAATCAACTGTGCGCCGTTGACCCGTTAGCCCGTGTTTACTTACCGAAACGACTGCTGGGCTCATGGCACACTCGTGGATGGGCACTGTTAACCTTGACGTGTTTCACGTGAGCAGCTGTTGTCACACTTCACGTTGACCTTTCTCCCTTAGGTACAAATTAATACACGGAGCCTGACGGAAAATACGTACTCGGATACAAAACATTCTTTTTACATGAATTCTGTTTGTGGGGTGTTAGCCTTGTTAACGTGGGTGAGGATGCACACAGTAATGCGGCTACGCATGCATCTTTCTGGTTTCTGCCATCATTTACCTGGTGATAGATGTTCATGAGCTACAGCATCAGTTGCGTTAATTTCGTTTGAACTTCACTCACCTGTTTGGCTAAGTTGTTTTATACGTGTTTTCTGATCAATTTTAGCACATGCACGGTCACATCTGGGCGCGAGTCACTTCGTTAAGTTTTTCATTCAATTTGGCCAAGCCGTTTTCTACAACAACCTGTCCTACTTAGTTGATCAGGTTGGCGTCTTCGACCAGCTCAGTGTGCTCCGGACGTGCAAACATCGACTTAACCGGATTAAGTGTTTCCGGCCAGCTCCATGGTCCATGAACAACAATACAATACCCACGCGCCTAAACTGGTGGATGAAGATTTTTGTAGAAATCTTGCTTGTTGGTCGCGTATGTGATATTTCAACCGCTACCCAGTGCCATGTCTGTGACGAGAGACAAGCAGTCCTGTTCATACAAAGGCCTACAACGCAATCGATACAACAGTTACGAATTCAGTGGCATGAAAAAGCAAGGTGAGCGCCCCTCTCATACAGTGGTGGAGAAGAAGAAACAACATTTTTGGGTTAGTTGTGGCATTATCCCAACAAAGTTTCGCTGATGTGGCGTAACACCGTCCTTGCAGTCGCATTACGTGTGCGAAGCTTGGACTTTAGAGGGATGTCTGTCTGTCGCTTGAGCAGTTTCATATTAGCGACTACCGCCCTAGCCTTGGAGACACGAGCTTCTGGTGCAGAGTCCTACTTACACAAGCCATGCCAGCAACCCTTATTTATTTTCCAGCATTAAATCTACTTGGCAATAATGATTGACATATTCTGAAGTGTTTAGTGGTTTGCAACATAGTATCTATCGTTGTTTTTGTTGCTTGAAGATCATTAAGCAGCAATATCTTGTCGTCTGCATATTAAGGATTATTCAGTTTTCCACCCGGAGAAGGAGGTCAACGCCGGTAAATTGTGAGTGCTCTAAACAGTCGCACTCTATTCCGTCTGGCAGTTGAACGAAGGTAGTGACGGTGAACACCCTTGACGTACGTCGCTTTTTGGTGATGAGACTGTTGCAATATTCACCCGTCACAACGAGAATGGACTTTGACGCCATATGGTGGCCTGCGCATCTCCACAACCTGTTGGACTAAATGAGGTGATTTGACGATCACATCGACAGTCATTTGTACCAGGCATGCCAATAGGTAGAGATCTGACAAACCACAGTCTCCAAGTTGGGGGTTAGAAGAAGGTTTGCACTTTTTACGGGAGAGGTATCAGTTTTGGTACACTGACACCCACTCGCTACCTTGCGGTATAGGTTTTCGAGCTTAAGACTAGTTGAGAACCGTAATCATTCTCTTGTCTAGGCTTGGGCGTCCTGTAGGAGTATTTCAGCTCTCACTCAACCACGAATACTCCCAACACCACTAGCCTGTATAGAAGTGCAGTGATGAAGCATTGACATAACGTTCACATACTTGTTCGGTACTCCATCACACCTTAACGACCAACGGTGTAGGTCGACCTACGTTTATAGTCGGAAGTACGACAGCTGTTGTCCAGCAGGGCGTATGTTGTTGTTTCTGAGTTCGAGAAGAGTGAAGATTTGATCGATACATTTGTCTTCAGGACGAACCCCTACCGGTTTTTCATTGATGTCCCTCCCGGGCTGTATTGAATCAGCGAACTGGTGGATGCCAATATGACTGGGGTCAAGGTAATGTCTGTGATTTGTGAAAAACTCCCTGCTTTCCTATTTGAATATTGGAATTACTGTTGAATGATCCCAGCACAGAGGGACGTTCTCAGCCGTCCATGCAGATTGAAACAACCAAATCAAGTTCACCACTGATAATCACCCACCTTTCTGAAAAATGATTGCACACCGTCGAAATGTAATTATTGACCACAGCTTCATTAGGTAGTTTTAGGTCTACTGACCGAAACGCTGCATTGCATATTAGTGCTGACAACACTGTTCACATTCGAGTCGGGCAGTTACTGGTGTCTTTGAGGTTAAAATCACTAGAATTTCCTTCCAAGTTAGTTTGGTACACATGCCTCACCTCCGACGTGGTTGATTTCTCGATAGTCAGCTGTTGCAATCTGTGGGGTCGTTACCCCGTGAAATTAAAATAAAGACACAACATATAGACAGTCGATTTTCATCTAACTATACAGTGCATTGAAAACGACCTATGTGAACGGGACCGCGCAACCAATAACCAACTGTGAGTTGGTCTGTTGAAGACCAGATCTACTTCAGAGCAGAAGGTCGCCAAGTATAACGGTAGTGCACACGAAGTGTAAAACTAGTGCCGCCTAAGTGCGTTATGTGGTGGATGTACAGTTGCAACAGCCACAAATCCGTGTGAATTGATGTTATTCTAAACCCACTTTGTAAACGCAAATGCGCTTTGCCATGTCATTCAAGCCGGGCGTCCACATCCCCAACGAGAATGACCGTATCAGAACAGTATCGACCTGGAGAGAATGATCAAATTCAAATATAGGGTGTCTTTAACAAAGTTGTCACTGCAGTCAGTTTGGATACAAGCATACACAACTGGGGGATTTCAGATGACTTAACATGCACGTTTGACTTTCAAAGAACCTGTCAAGCAGATGACACTAAATTTACTGCTATATGGAATCCAGAATACCAGTTTGGTTATGGAGTTATGTTGAGGATCACACATCCTCCAGCCTGACAATTACGAGCGGTCATACGGTCACCCGCATTGCACAACCACTGTTGAATCGATAGTCTAGGCATTCTCAATTCGACACGTCGACCACTGTTTCTTATTCCACTTTCTGAAGTGTAGCAACCGCCGACTTTCAGTAAATCTTGCTTTCGAGTGCGAGCTACCTGTTGACTTATCTGTTGCAAGTCATAAAAGTTGGAGCCAAATTTGCTGACTCGTACCCTAGGCCTAAGCGAGGGAGGATGGTGGGTGGCAGGAAGTCGGATTTATTTGCAAAATGTTACTACTGTCAGTTACCTGTTTTGGGAAATAGTCATCATCGTCATCATAACAGCCATGAGCCTGACCAAAGGTACCGCGGCTCGGGCCACCGCTCACCTCAACAGTGACGTGGAATATCCTAGAAGGAAATACTAAAGAAGACTAAGCGGAAGAACTAGAAATAGTGTGGATACAGGTATGCCATTGACTGCGATACATCGCTATCTCGGATAGCGTATCTAACCAGCGGTTTGTGTGATCACGAGGACCCCATCCAGGCAGGCGATGCCTGCCCACTTCGCTCAATGGAGCAGTCAAGGTCTTCATATTTCGTGACCACGTTTTTGCTTGACCAGTACGCGGTTTAACCCAATCGCTAGTGCCCTCAGTATATAATGCCTCTACGGTAAACGCTCAGCTGGCATACGGAGCATGTTACCCAACCATCGCAAGCTGTGCAACCTAATTAGTTGACCAATTGATCGCGCATCCCGAGCGTTCCGGAATACGCGCCGACCAACTGCCACATTGCTCACGCGATCAGCCCACTTAATGTGGGCCAAGTGGCGGAGAGAACGATGGTCAAACACAGCAAGTCTGTTGGTATCTTCCTTGTGAACAGGCCACGTTTCCGAACCATACAGCAAAATGGAACGCACACAGGCGTTATATTCCCTTCCTTTCAGCGACAACCGAACGTCTTTTCGACGCCACAGATGACGCAGTTTGGCAAAGGCAACTCGTGCCTTTGCTATCCTCGCTGATATCTCATCAGCAATATTACAGGCTGACGAGATAGTGCTACCTAAGTATGTGAAACTGTCCACAGTCTCAAGCGGATTACCTGCAATGAAGAAAGTAGGGGTGGAAATGCCCCAGTCTTGAAGCAGCACTTTGCACTTTGAAGGTGCGAAGTGCATTCCATACAAACCAGCCCGGTCACTCACCTTGTTCAGCATGGTCTGCATGTCTTCGGCAGAGGGGCTAAGTAAGACAATGTCGTCCGCATACTCCAGGTCGGTCAATCTAGCGCCAGGAAGAAGCTCAACACCAAGCCCACTGGATTCGCGAAGCGCACCCTCCAAAATGTCGTCCATGACAAGATTGAACAGGACGGGGAAATCGGACACCCCCAACGAACACCACTAGAAGTGATGAACGCCCGAGACGGTTGTTCATAAACTCTCACCCTGTTTGTAAAGTGAGCGTACAGTGATCTCCATATATTGACGTTTCGGGAAATGCAGAGTACTTACCAGAAGTGGTAGTTGGTAGGGGTCTAAAGGGTGAATTAGATAAAACAGCGAAGAGGTCGGCAGCAGTGTGTTTTCACCTATCCATCGTCCTTTATGCAACAGATTGGGTTACTCGATCCATATTGCGAGACGGCCCATGCAGGATGGAATCAGTAGAATTGTGACTACTTATGGCTGTGTATGCGCTGAGATATTGTTAAGACGTCCGCATCCAGACTGAAGAATGATTATTAATGTCACCCAAAACTCTTGGTTCGTAAACCCCATACCGAAGGTAGCAGATGAGTGTCGGTACAATAGGACCGGTGCTGTTCCCGAAATAAGGAGCCAGCCTTCTTCCAACCCTCATTCTGAGCGTGTAAGATGCTACAGTTTGTCAGACCTCTACCTAGCATCCTGCCTGACATAGTGACTGTCGATATGACCAACGCATCGTCCAATCTAACCTACTTAGCCATCGGTCAGCACAGGTGGTTACATCCCGTCACGATCCCACTTTTTTTAAAATGTATCTACGATCAGTAATGGCATGCAGCCCGTTCATTCTGCTAAGTAAGGTTGAGTATCCAACACGACACATCGTCACAGAATGGTTTAGACTGCTTTGAAGTCAACTAAACGTGCCCGAAGGTGTGCGTATTTACACTTTTGGACAAAGTGGATGTATTTCAAACTGAACATCACACATTATATCGCAGTTTTTGCAATCTGGTAAGTCTACTTCAAAAGGGAACATTAGATCGAAGTCTCACAAACACAACATCCATAGTGCAAATGCCGGTCTGAACTTAGAGATGCACTAATGCTGAGCTCCACTAGGAGTGAGTATAGAATCTAGTGCTTTCATTCGAAGTAGTCTGGCCGAAGGACTCCTGAATGCAAGGACCGCAATCAAGTGTGGGTGGTGTTCATTTTAACCTACTCTAACCCCTTTAACTTCGAACAACAAATAGTTTTATCTGACAAAAAGCCTGACGTGACAACGACATTACTTCCGTTTTCTACTCGCTGCAGTTTTACGCTCACATACTCGTCTCTCACTGCCGATCATCTAGGTTGCTTTTGTTGTGTGTCGGTTGATCTTGCAGTATTTTTGAGCAGTCGTAGCTTCAGTCCTTTCCGTAGTTTCTGCCTGTTTTAGCACCGCGGCGTGTTTTTAACGTACTTTGTTTGATTATCGACCATCATTCGGCACATACACACTCAATCCTACATAATGCTGCGGAGCAGGGGTTTCCAGAGTGGGTATCCCAGATAGAGCTGATTGTACTGACCCTTTTCAAAGTCCCTTTGCAAACTGCAAACCTACAAGTGCCTTTAGCTGTCTCAAAGACTTCTCGAAAGTTGTTCATCCCGGCTAATTTTGAACATTGTACAAAATGGACTCACCAATGATGAATACAAATGCGTCCTACGCGTAATGGATCTTCCGGTGCCAGTTTGTGTCATAACTGTCTGCATACACAATGTGAATCCGCCGGTGTGTGTTTGGGATATCGCTTATTTGTTTACTTCTAGCGTCTGCTTTCTGCACAGTCCCTCTCGCAGACAGCAATTGGACCGTGTATATCACCAAAACACCAAACTTCAGTAGGTGGACGAATCAGACGAGACGTAGCTTGATCGAACGATCTGGATACAGCGGCCCAGCAACAATAATCAAACTCATATTTCTGTGCTTCTTGTAACCTAAACTGCGTAGGAAAAGTGTACGAGCATAAATGGGACTGCGCCGACTGTTTTCGCTGTCCTAGGTTGCAAACTTTCTGAAATTTTCTACCGCTCAACTGCTTAACGGCTCTTTTTCACCAACCCCGGCCGCATTTTTCGGCGCAACTAAAAAGGTGTTGCTTTGGATATCGTTGCACGGTTGTTCTGCTCAGTGTAAAATTGCGAGCAATCCATATTGGTTGCCCCGCTGTTCTGAAATTGTGTGTGTTAGAAGCATACAGCTTGTTGGACTCGATTCTAGTGATACGCGTGTGAACAAACTGAGTTAGCATATAAAGTTTACTTCTAGACTTGCGAACCGTCAGTTTTGCGGTCTGGCCCAATGTGCCTATTCATCATCACCATAGCTTGGTCAGACGGCATGCTCTTACCGAGTGTTTTATTGTTTGTTTGTTTTTGAATTTTTAAGGTCCAAGCTAAATATCTCACTATTGAGCTATTAAGATCGAATTACAGCAAATCACGGACTCTCTCATGTGACTCAACTGAGGAGTTATTAACTGCTGTCTATGACCACAGATACTGACAACTCTCCCTCGGAAAACAACACTTCGTAAACCAAATCGATTTTAAGGTCTGTGGTTTTACCCTTCGTCGGGTGTATACTGACGTATAACGATTTAGAATCCTCGTGCACTGACATAGCTCACGGATGGACTAATAACCTACTCACACAAGATATGTTTGGCAAAAGTCGGTGTTGGATTTCCGATGGTCTTCAGGATTTTTCTTGTTGTTACGTTTTTGTGCTTAAAGAGACATCACCACCCAAAAATAATGACGCAGGATAAGTTTGCCATAAAAGTCTGAGACTGACTTCGGGTTGAATGTCTTGGGTTCTCTTGTGTGGATGACGGTTTTCCCCCTTTTTTCACGATGGATACTCTGATTTAAGACACCTTTTTTTGAACGACCAGTAATAAAAATTGCTTCACGCCACCATCTCTAATACGGGTATAATTTCTATCCAACATCGCAGGTGTCAGAGAAGTAATTTTGATTAACATAAAGTGTACGTTTCTTTCCTAAATCCGTCCAACTACACCACCCACTCATGATCAGATCTCGTTATATCGTATAAACTCGCAAAATTCCCGGAACATAATGGATTTAAGTAGTGAGCTTGATAGCCTCGTTTTTGACTTCCACAAGCCGTTTGAATAGAATATCTGACGCTAGATCTTTGTGCAGACTTACGCACTATACAATCTTTACATGCACTTCAGGACATGCTCCACAAATCCGTTTTATCGATTTCACACCAGGGATGCACCATTAGTGAAAAAGTTGATATGGTCATCTTATTGTTGTCATTCCGACTTGGCGTTCTCGTTTATTGATTCAAGGATATCATTTAATAGGTCGTCTTTATCAGTTTGCAGCAAATGAAACAATGTTGTCCCAGTATAAATGTGAAAAATACCAAACTCTCTATGTAAGGTGTACGCTCGAACGTCTGGTTCGCTCTTCTCAATTATCTGTGCGTGGTGAACTACAGACAGATGACTGTGTGGACGCATACAAAGAATGGTTCAGTCACATGTTAGATTAATCACGTTGGTCACTAATGGATGCAGAGAACGAAAGGAGGATTGGTAGTACATGGAGCAATGTGTGGTTTTGAGTTCTCGAATACTTATTGGGAGCTTCGTATGGCGTATTTCAGGCGGTTTGGTAAGCGCTGTTGCGTGTTTGCTCGTCCCCCGATAAATAGCACGGTTTGCTTTTACAGGATCTAATCAGTGACCGGATTCTTGTGAGTTTTGTCACTGTGCCTTCCGCCATCTGAGTGTTAACATTCGGAGACCATTTGGGGAAGATCCTGGACGATTCCTGTATAGGGTGCCCTTATCATAAGACCAACCTACCGTACACCGTATGTAATTGAAAACGAACGAACGAAATGATGTTTAAGCGTACATCTTGGCGTTTCTCAAATGAAAACGGTTTTTCCAGTTTCCCCCATCACAGAACCACAAACATTCAAGCTTTGTCGTGGATGTCTGTGCTGTCATTGACTTGTGGTACTCAGGCCTGTCGTTTCACTTATAACCTCTACCCCTCGTACAGTGTAGAGCACATTGCTCCAGCATGTGTATTTTGTGCGCAAAATGCACCGACGATTATTTACGCGCATTCGCACATCAGACGCTTGTGCACCGGTTGTCTACTCAAATGCGTAAGCCCTTAAAGGACGCAGATGTTTTTTCCCATATTGTCCTTTTTGTTGCCGTAATTCCCTTCGTCGTTGTTCGTGCTGCCCTACTTTCGAAGGTGTACTTTGGTTGTGCCCTCTGATGTGCTGCTTTCCACCTCTAGCAACTTTGAGACAACAGCATTGCTTTTCATCCCGGTCTCCACATTCGCCGATCTTTTGGACGTGTTCCAGTTAGTTAGGTCAGTGGCGAACCCAGTTATCATATCTCCTCGACTGTTTGAAGTGGTCCAACAATTTGGACAACAAGTTGCCAAGTGCTGCAATGAGAACGCATTATCTGTACTCAATGCTTCTTTGGTTTCCTCCATTTCTGCCGGTTTGGCGCATCATGAGAATTGATAGAATATTCACGTCGTCCATGCCTAATCCTACTTACCAGTTCCATATTAGTGATCATTGATATCCGTTTTGCTACTCTGTGAACAGTAATTGCTTTGCATTTTGCTGAAATAGCTCCAGATTCTCTTCACTCTCTTAAACTAACGGACCAATAACCAATGTCCTTTGGATGGCTAACTGCACCTAAAGAACTCGTAGTAATTTTACTTTCCGTCACCGCATTGTCAACTCTTCTCCACATCGCTTAGCTGACTATGCATCTCGTGTTCGAAAAAGAAAAATTCTTGTTCATTTCCTCGGCTTTCGGAGAAAATCCATTCTAAAAACGCATTCACCAGCGTTTTACCTTTTTTCTATTCCTGTTCATAAACTTATTGTTACTGTAATTCTCCCTGTGATTCAAATTTTTGAATAAAACAAATAAGTATGTGGTTTTAAACTTCGTTTCCGTTCCCCTCTCTTTATCCGGCTTGTCACGCGGCGGTTTATCCTATCTTAGGTGCACTTGAGCTCACTTCAAACTTTGCTCCTTGGTACACATGAAATTTGGTCTTGTTGGCTGGTAACCAAACAACCGGATTGCAACACACAAGTTCTCGTCACTTGTGTGTTCGGTTTTGTTAGCAATACTTTTTGTTCGCTTATTCAACGACAGTCGGGATATGCGGCCGGTAGGTCAGTTGATAAAAGTGCACATCCTGATGTTGTTTGATCAGGTTTGCCGTATATCATATAGACGGTATTTGAAGGAAGGGACGGGAAAAGGAAAAACTGCCTAGTGGTCAAATATTCTGACGGTCACTAGGTACATTGCCTGGTCAAGTGGAACAGCCAGATTGGAAACACCTCGACCGCTAAGGTCACATGTGTTGTGGTCACTGATGCATATCCATCTGTGCGATTGTTGTCCATTTAAAATGCCATTATTTTCCCTATTTGCTTTAGTTATCATTACTTTCTTGTCCAACGGCGTTTCGAACCACTCTTTGGCCATATCTTGCTCCAGTTTATATGTATGTACCTATCACAAATAAGAAACACGGATAGGGAATTTGAACAACTGACCCCCGAGATTGCCCCCGCAATGTTTAGTCAGACAGTCATGTTGTGTCCTTCAAGTGCGCATACAATTATGCTTCACAGGCTGCAGTACTCATCTTTGCAATCCCTGTTCGACAAGTTCAAAAACACTTCTGCGTTTTGGTACTGGTAAGAGTCAAATTGGTATAAAAAAATACACGAGGTGTTGCCAAAGTGATTATATTCACCTGAGTAACACGTTTAAACAAACGTCACTGTCAAAAGTCTTCTTAGTAGTGGTCGCTCTAGGAAAAAGATTACGAAAAGACCAGTCCCTTCTAAGGGTACAAAAATAGAATTCGGTTTTTCCGATCACATTCTGGATAAACTTAACTTTTCTATATCCTTAGGTACATTGTGACGATACTTAAGTTGCACGAGGATTCTGTTCAGATGTCCGGTGTGTGTGTGTGCTGTTTGTGATAGAAAAGCAATAGTGAATTGGACGATGAGGCGTCGTACGTTGCATAGCGTTACATAGAGTCTAAGCATCCGGTTGGGAGCATCAAGATCTGTTTCATGTTGTTGTAATGAGAACATGTGTGTAGAGAACGTGTGATAATATACCTGCAATCTAGTCCACGCGTGTGCGCCCATCGCCAAATACAGCTGAGACACTGATGTGTATGAACTGTGTCGTTTTATGCGTGTATGATGGACTGGCTAATTGAGCCTGACTGATCGTCCAGAGAAGTCTCTCCAATCGGTTGTTCATGTTCCTTATTCGACTTTTCTGTTTGAGGCGTGAATTCAAGAAATGCTTGTTGCCCATCCCGCATATAGTATTGTTGTATAACTGACGGTTTCGTTGTGAGTAGTATACTACTCACAAGTAGTGTATTACCCACAGGCAACATTCAGGAACAAAAGGACAAGCCCCGAACACGACGGTCAAGAAGAGACTATCGGAACAGTGTGTACATGCTGTGTGAGAACATTCAATAAGGCGAATGACCACGCACTGCCACCCAATGTATGTGAGTGCATGTCTGTCGTGCAAATGAGTGCACGCGTTTGTGATTTGGTTTTTGACGTGACCTGTACGGAAGTTTGCGCAATAAACCAACTCGTTGGCCAAGCGTCTTTTGCGTACACAACTGGTGCCGTGACCAGGATTCTAACTTGCGGCTTGCGCTCACATCACACATTACCAATCCAGCTTGCAGTACGGTCCTCTTCTCAATCGCTCCCATTACTAGTTGACCCGCCCAACAAAAAGAACAATCACGAAACACTGTATTTTTAGACCTCTTAGACCGCCGGATTGGGCAATCCTTCTTCCAATGTCCTTTTTTTCCACAGATGAAGCAGCCTCCTGGTTGATCGTTCTTCCTTGATGCTGTTCTCAAGGCAGCTACATCCGCTGCGAGTTGCTCCATTGCCTTCTGCATTACCTCCAATGTCTTCTTGTCCGTATTGCTGTTTGAGTCCACTGAGGCCACGGACATTACTGCCAACTCCCGTGTCACCTTCGCCAGATCGTCAAGGTCCATCGGCCGGGCGACATGGGCAATACGGACTTGGTCGCGAACCGCCACTGGGAGACCTTCAATAAACTACTCCGTTAACAACTGCCGTCGTGATTCTTGATCCAATCCTGGCAGAGCCCTGTCCAGCAAACCTTGCAGAGTGGTGGCAAACACGGATGGGTCCTCTCTTTGTCCAAGCCTGGCCGCCTTGAACCGCCGCATGGCCTCCTGGCGGTCGGTCGGGCTGTCAAACGCAGCCACCAGCGCCACCTTCGCAGTGTCCCACTCCATCTTTGCTGGGCCTCTTCGCGCTGCGTCCAACACCGCCTTCGCCCTGCCCTTCACCAGCGTCCGAAGGGCAGCCAGCTTCCCACGGTCGGTCTTGACTCCGACCACTTCGGCCACGTCCTCCAAGTCCTCCAGGAACGTCCGGACTTCTCCATCTTCGAACGGTTGTAGCCAGGGAATCCTCATCATCACGTTCGTCACCGTACTAGTTGTTGTGTCCGCAAAAGACGCTTGGCCAACGAGTTGGTTTATTGCGCAAACTTCCGTACAGGTCACGTCAAAAACCAAACCACAAACGCGTGCACTCATTTGCACGACAGAAATGCACTCACATACATTGGGTGGCAGTGCGTGGTCATTCGCCTTGGTGAAAGTTCTCACACAGCATGTACACACTGTTCCGATAGTCTCTTCTTGTCCGTCGTGTTCGGGGCTTGTCCTTTTGTTCCTGAATGTTGCCTGTGGGTAATACACTACTTGTGAGTAGTATACTAATTACAACGAAACTGCCTGTTATACAACAGTATGTGTTCCACAAGGCCATCTGATTCCTAAAATGATGTACATTTCTTGTCGACAATACTCCGTTGTGAAATAGACTATTGCTCTTATTTCCATCTTCCCTGCAACCAGACGGCCGCAAGTTCTCTGTGGGCTGCAGCACTTCTAGCGATCATTTCTCCGGTAGCACTTCTTGGGTCAGCGCTTTATCTCGTACGGTTCCCATCGACTACTCTGGAGCTACTAGGTCTGTTCAGTTGACTCAGTCGACGGTGCGAAACTGTACGACTCCCACGCTAATGACCTCGTTTTCTCAAAGTTCTACCCATTTTGAAGCAGATAAACGAAGATTCAACTCTCGGAACGATGATCCTTGGCGTAGTGGACAGCATTCAAGTACAAGATGGCCTGTGTGGCCACGCCGGAATCTAATGTCTAATTCCAGCATTCCCGACCTCCAGTCTCTAAGCGTGACTGGCATCCAAGCCTCCAGCCTACTTATAGACCCAGTCTACTATCGGTCCGAGCTTGATCGCTGTGAATGTACCGATTTTTCATCACGAATTCTACAAAAGGAACGTTGGAAGCAGGAGCAAAAAGTAGGCACTTCGCTTAACTCCCGCTCTCGTTGGATCCCTAGTACCTCAGATTATTGGCAATACGACCCTCAAATCACGCATCAAATAGACAAGGATTTGGTTGATTACATCTCGAGACCTCCGGTGGCTTATTTCGATTCCTCTTCCAAATTTGGCGCTCAAAAGTTAGCCAGATCCACGCTGAAAAGCAGAACCGACGACCCATTCAAATCATTATCGGAATTGCCTAACTGGGATATGGATTCCAACTTTTCGGCGCCTAACTCAGGTTTGTAGATTGTTTGTTGACGTGTTTTGGTAAAGTTTGATGTTCAAAGCATGTCTAGTTGAGCGCTGTTTGTTGCTCCAAATTTCACTTACTGAAGCGTCTTGCTCTTTGAAATGCGTAACACCATAAAGCGTTTATGTGTACTCTGATGTCCGATTGTTCGGTTGCTCAGCTAAAAATAGACAGGTTAGACTTGTTCTTTCCGGTGACTTTTGTCATTCAACCATAGAATACTGATAGGCTGATTTGTGATCGAACTTTCGTTACATGTGTTCATACTCTTATTTAATAGCTAATTCTTCATAGCTAGTAGATTGAGAACAACATTGTCGTGAGCAAACTCGCTGCGTATACTCTACAACTGCCCCTTCTGTTTATAGGTTAAAGCCCTCATTCAGATGGGTCAAGGTTTATTATCCTCACAAAACTGAGTGGAGTTCTGTGATTTGGTTACGTAACCGTGTAGTTTCTTGTTATATGGCAGCGCTCTTATTGCCAGCGTCCGTTTTGAATCGTTCGTTTTAAAAATGAAACTAACGAAAAGAACTTATAAGTGATACGTTACTTTCAAAATCGATCATGCTTGCCACCTCAAGTTACCGCTAGATATACTAGTGGCTTGATTGCCGGCTTCAGGTATTTTTATCCGTTCTAGTGGTTGTTTTACCCATTATTTCATTGATAGGCTTTCCGGTTGCAACTTCTGACATTCCACTAGCTTGTGGTGGTCAGGCTTGCATGCTCCGTTGCTCCGCAGGGTCATACTGACTAGGACTTCAGTCCACCCCGGTACCGTCTTGTCATACGAGATGCAGTCATACTTATATGGTCGCACTGTTTACTACCTAGAAGATTTTATATAATGCGACATGATCTTATGAACACATAGTAAAATTGTTTTTATGGTTGCAGCGCTGTTTCCTTTCGCATACAAATAAATGAAGTCATTTGAGATATCCGCAAACAAGGAGCAATCTGATCGCCTACTTGTTGTGTTGTGATCACCGACGCTTTATCCATTCCATTCAAAAACATCCTGATATCATTCAGAAGCCTAAATAACTTTCTGTACGTCTATTGCTAACAGCACCAGCTTGGACCAGCCACCGATAAATTATTAATTACGCATTCTTATTAGTGAAATCCCTCAGTCTCAGATAAGTCTAATTCTTAGTTGTTATCTCTGGTTAGAATGCCCTAAAATGCTCAGCTTCCTGTTGTTTTGCAGGTTATTTATCAGAGTTGGAAACTCTAGATAGGGTCCTTCGTCTCAGCTTCCTTCCTTGACTCTAGCGATCGGAAAATATCAAAAGTGATTGTTTTTTCAATAATGACATTATCTCATTGTTATCACCCAGCTTTCTGGACTGCTGTTCGCCAAAGCGGGGACAATTATACGTATGAGCGTTCTGAATGTCCACACTCTCTGACAAGCGAGTCAGCAAATTGCTTAGGTGGGTACTCTGTCTCGCCTTTGGAACTAGTTACGTCTCAGAGCCGCAATTATGCGATTCTAGCAACGTTAGCAACTAGGGTTCACGTCTAAGTTACTGTCGGTGCCGGTGCCTATTCTTTAGTTCCCATGGTGACGCCAAAGCTGACTATCATGGTCAAATGGAAATGGGGATCGCAGTGAGTTGCAAAACGGAGGTGTGCTTGCTCAGTTTGATTTAAGTGCACATTCAGTCTCCTATGCACAGTCAGACATGACATTTGGTTTCGAGTCTGTCGTCGAAAATCAGAAAACGAGCCTTTATTCCTTATGTCAGCATACTCTTCGACGACTAGTAGTTCAGATGTTACTAAGAGTGTATTCTGTGACACCTTCACGAACTTTCCGTTACTGGTCAAACAATCAAGTATTACCGCGGTGGCGGACGATTTGAATGCTCAACTTGGTCGTCCTGCTCCAGAGTGTTGTATAACATGCAGCTTCGCTTGCGAATACTATAGCACGGAAACTGAAGTATGGGTCCCAATGCTAAAAACGTGTATGTGCACTATGTGTGGCGTGTCACCAAAAGGAATGTTGCTTCACTACTGCCAAGGATGTGTGTACACGGGAGCCGTGAGAAATAGTGTTTGTGTTTGTTGTCATAGATTTTCACCTAATTTATAATGGATGTCTTACATCAAATAACTTCCTAGGCCAAGCGTCTTTTGTGATACACAAGAGGATAAGCAACGAAGTGGCTTGTTTGGTATCCGAGCCCAATACACTGACAACAGTTTGTGCATCTCTCCGTCTTCATATTTCGAGACTGTACTTCAACACAAGAAGAAACATTGTGTCAACTAGAGGTTTTCGCGTACATCATAGCCGTGTTCAGGGCGATCAGTTACACGTGGCTCTATTCTATTATAAGCTGTTTTGCATTATAGGCTCACTTACTGGACTCACATGATGCTGTTGGTGGTTATTTTGCTCAGTAGTTGCACCTTTTTCAGTGTAAGGTGACTCGACGGAAGAAGTCTGACGAAAACATTGTCTGAATCAGGTTAGATGAGAAGACTTTTGAAAAAGACGCTTGGAACAAATCGTAGCAGCTATGAAAGCTTATTGTGAAGAACTATGTTTCGAAGGTGTCATCTTACTTCGATAATAAACAAGTGTCTGTGTTCTCTCTGGATCTAACTATTGAAACACCCTTCGGAAATTTAACCGTAAGCTGGCTCGAAGTCCCACACAAGGGCCACCAACTACTTTTGACCAGACGTTTGAAACAAATGAAACGACTCTATTCTTTTGCCATTGGCGAAGTACTGTTCACCCTGATTCGAGGTTGTATTAGCCATCGACTTGATATAAGCGGGATTACGTTCATTGATCACTATTCAGTCGCATCTACTTTACAAATAGACTGAACACTGTTAGCGACGATACCCGGTGGTCAGTTATTGTGTTTCTGATTGCTCGCTAGTGGCTTTTCAAGACCCCAGATTCAGATCTTCACTTTTCAAAGGTAACGACAACAGGTTAATATAATACTTGGTAACTTTTGGGCGCTTTCCTGAGCTGGAAAGTTTTCTTGTGATTAGTTCTTATGGTTGGTTATTCTCCTTCTAAATAACACATCCTAAAGTCCATCTGACAGCCACATAGGCTTTAGCCCTGTTTCTATCGCACCCGTGCTACTCACTGTGTTGATGTCGCGCCGACCCAACAAACCATTGAGAAGCCAGATTTTCTTAGAATTCAGCAAGATTTCAAACAGGTTGGGGATACACTGACCGTATTTGCACTCCGCAACATGCGTTGAGGCGTGAACGTTCTTGTGGGTAACCGACGTTCGTGTTAATTTCAACCATAAAGGTTACCTTTGTCCCAATTACTTTTAATCTTCGTTGAAACGGTCACCTTAGCATACGAGTCTCTCACAGAAGTATGTGAATCTGTCAGGGTCATTGTATACTCACTGCAGGCGAGGTCGGAACTTGAGGCCGATTATCTCGAATGCCCTTTTTTCAATTAGTGGTTGTCAAGGCGACCAGTCTCGCTCTTAGTGTCCAGTTTCGTCACGGACAACAATCTAGACGGTGCACTTAATGAACCCAATAAACGTGCTATGAAGTTTCTTCTGGGTGCTAAGCTGAACGCTGTAGAGTGTGCGAATGGCACTGTCGCGCCAAAGGATATTTTGAAAAACCTTCGATACGCGATCAACTAATCACTTACCACTAATGCACAACCTAGGATGGTTGAACTTTTTTTCTGCCTGGGGTCCGTGTGCCGAAGCCACCAACGGTTGATTAGGACGTCGAGGTGGACGGTGACGACACATCAACTGAATCACTGACCTTGTCATTTTCGATGGGGAAACGTTTATTACAGCCCGACCAGCTGATTCTCCTCTGATCCCTCTAAATACGAACGATAATGTGCCTGCCACAACTTACCTATGGTATCAGTTGGACATTGTTCAAAATTTTTCACGGCTTCTATCCCCACAAACTTTTCGGCTGGTCTCATTAGTAATCGTCTGTGGTGATCTACTCTGTTGGTCAACAAACTATATGGACCATACTGCTCAACACTTCTTTACACGGATTAGGGTGCCTCATTGAGCATAGAACAGTCACGTGAAAGGAAATCAGTCGTGGTTAATTGCAGACCATCTGTTTAGCAATAACAATAGGTTTAACATCACTCGACTGCTCACTGTTTTCTATGGCATCCCTTTGAATCGATCAAAATCTGTTCACTATCGAATTTTGTCCACTGATAAAGCCATTACATTTCGAGTACTTAGTTCCCTAGCCTTGTGCTCATTTAGTCCTTCTAGCTGTCTTGACCAATAATCGACTTGCCCGATCGATACATATTAGTTAACATCTGATTGCTTTCATTAACATGAGACGACAGTGTGACTTCTGTTCATTATCGGACTTCGTGTGTGACTTTTTTGTTTTGTTATGTTATAGTTGTCACAGCCTGGTGAAATTTTGTTGTTACACTGTACATTCCACGAGACAACAAGAATTTTCCGGGTAATTTTAAATTGCTGTTTCTTGTTTGATGGTTTAAGGGAACAATAACAGATTTACATTTAGGCACGTGTGCTTCATGTTTTTCTTACCTGCGTCAGTCTGGTTTCATGAAGAGCAAACCGAATTATTTCACCACTTCGGCAACCGCATCAGTTTTTATCACTACTCCAAACTTACAAATAGCTGTTTACTGGTACCCAATTTTGGTTTGTGGATTGTTTCTGGTCGAACTTTTTCCCTGTGAGTTTCGCATTCTGGTAAACCGTACCACTTCTGCACCTCTGATGGAAACACCACTCTATATTTCACTCCCGTCAGAACTGCTCGGTACTGCATACATTTCCTAAAACCGATAGTTTGAATCCAGTCCTAGTGCGTGATTGAATTAGTCTCATACGGGGTATGCCCAAAACATCACGTCGAAGAGCTCAGACCTAATCACATGTTAGACGTGAACTTTGTCTGAAATCTGGTAAGGGCTGAATTCACAACGTTGAGCTGTAGATTTGATGTTGAATTCGCTTCCCAATTTGGTACAGCCTAAAAACATGAAATTATGTCATGTTTATTTGGAATTCAGTATGGTATGTACCATAGCTCAGGCTGTGCACCAGTTCTGTCGTAGATGCCTCTCCAACCGGGACTTCGTAGTCTTTGTCTGCAGCTGCAGAACTGAATTGTGGGTGTCCTGTTTACAATTTTGGCAATACTGATTTTGCCCTGGCTCATACACAACCATATGGTATATTACACGTAACCCAACGAAAATGTAATATGTTTACATAACTAGATAGTTAATTTTCATCCTGAATTGCCATACGATTTGATATGTGGCTGCTTCAGACGCTATCATAAAATACGTTTCCTTGGTCAGATATAGATGCAAAACACATTCTTATGTGATTTCGATTTCATACTATTTCTAACTGGAGCAACTGTTTATTGTAAGCCGCCTTTCTTCGAATAACTTTTTTAGTGTACACCTAGTTTTATTTCTTCGCACAAACTTCTACAACTCTCGAAAACGGCAAAAACTCCCAGTTTCTAGTTTTATTAGTTAATTGAAATTTGCCTATAAAAAAATAACAAGTCTGATTTTACATGGTAGTGCGACAACTAGTCTAACGTTCTAGTCACGTTCAGCAGTAATTCATGGTGTGGTCTCTAGTTATTTCTGTGCCGACATTTCGCAACCTCGAATCCCTTAGATTTCTCAGTGTAAATGTAGAGATCCAACACTCTGGGTAGACATTACGCAAGTGTACTCAACTCGAACGAATTTTGAGCATATAAATGACAACCCCAATGAAATGTCAGAAATGGCCCGCAGATCAACATAAACCGCTGAATATGAAAAAACATGCCGACTACGGACAATTTATGTCTTCTAGTCTTGAATTCATATATTAATCGTTAAAATCCATGGTACTCGTTAAAGTCAAATGCAAGTGACTGCTGACACGTAAGTTACCCCGTTTGAAGGTGGTATGTTTCTTACCGTCTTCACAATCTCTGCAGCCAAATTGTCTGTACTGTTAGTAATACTTCACGATCTTTTGTTGGTCGTTTGTTTTCTGTCGAAAGCCTGAGATGAATCGATAATTTTATTTGTTTTCAGGTTGAACATCATTCATATTTGATCGTAGCTTCGCATCCAGATAGACTTTCCAGCCAGCCTGTTTCGAAAATAAGCACTAGACTCGAGTTTCGATTTCACTAGAGCTCATGAGTAGTGCATATCCTTGTCACGGCCAGGATTTGAACTCCAGCCACGCTTTCATAATGGCAACCGTGTTGACCACTGCGCCATTGATCTCACATCAGGCAAAACCGAATTATCAAATCAGAACGCTCGACCACTCTCGCTTGTGAGTAATGATCAGGTTGCCCGATCGTCTCAAGAGGAGACACAGTAACTGTCCTCTTTACTCCAATCGATAACCCCGCGATTAGGACTTCCGAGACAGGTTGAGCTCACTGATCTCATTAAACGTGCAAGACGATATTTTAGACGTCTGATAAGTAGTTGGGGATTTGGTTTATTTTCAAGTTGAACATCACCCACATTTGATCGCAGCGTTCGCATTCAGATAGACTTTCCATCCAGCCTCTTTTAATGGGACAGTGGTCAACACGGCTGCCACATGAAACCGTGACTGGCGTTCTGGCCTCGGCTGTGATAAGCGTGTGCACTACTGACGAGCTCTTATAAGAGCGAAACTCGAGTTTAGTGCTTCTTTTCGAAAGAGGCTGACTGCGATGTCTATCTGAATGCGAAGGCTGCGATCAAATGTGAGTAATGTTCAGCTTGAAAATAATAAACCGAATTCTTGACCACTCACCGGTAATTTTATTTACCTTCAGAGGTAAGTGCTTCGGAGATGTTGTTAAATGATGGACTACTGTTCCAAAATTAAGGTGGCACATCTCAACCTCAGACGATCGCAAACGGCACCATTTTCTTCAAGGGAAAATGATAAAGCATTCTATCTTTTCATAAATATGAAACGTTCCTCCACAGTTACCGATTTGAATAACGAAATCAGAAGACCGGTTTTGCAAGATGGTAGTACCACTTCGCATGTTCTCACCAACTGCTACACACAATAGCGGTGAAAGTCGAAAATGTTTAAACGAATTAAATTTATACATCACGCCAATGTGTACATCAATCTGTCATTGGTCAGAACCATGGTGGGCGAGGGTTCAAGGTCGACAGAGGCCTGGCTTGCTACGCATGGTAAGAAGCGCCTCGAGTGACCTGAGGATGACAGGCTTCTGGTGACGCATGAACAAACGGAAAGCATTTGTCGGGTCGATCACATGACTGGTCTCCATCAAGTCTCCATGACTGTTGACAGAAGAAGCCGGTTTGCATTTTTTAGTTGGGTCGCCTCAAAACTAAGCATTATACGACAGATGGATGGTACAGTGTATCGACATCGTAAATCTACCTAGGGAGGACGATATACGAATTTCAGCAGTTTCTCACCCATACAGCACAAACGCTCATTGGTTCATCTCCTAATTCACAGAGCGCGAACTACACGTACGCGTGATACATTAGATACAGTGTTGAAATTTATTGGCCTCCAACGGTTATCCACTGGGTTTTATTGACTTTTGCAACAAGCCAGAAATAGTAAACCCACAAGAAGGGTCTGTTTCGAAGAAACCGGTGTACATGCAGGTAGCGTGCGAAAGAGATAGTGACGCGTCGTTTCTAACGCGATGACTGACGCAGGTCATCCCGCGGACGTACAGTGCAGCTACACTGCAGTCGCACCAAATCACCCGCACTTCTTCACTAAGACACGGATACGAGAGCTGTCCATCTCACGTTATATCTGCCAGTCCACCTGCAGCTGCGGTGATGTTTATGTTGGCAGAACTGGTCGATCCCTGCGCCTTATGACGAATGAACACGTGCCCAAATAGACCGAGGACTTGATATGTGGCGTGACCCAGAGCGTCTCCACCAAACAACGCAAACCGGCTTCTTCTGTCAACAGTCATGGAGACTTGATGGAGACCAGTCATGTGATCGACCCGACAAATGCTTTCCGTTTGTTCATGCGTCACCAGAAGCCTGTCATCCTCAGGTCACTCGAGGCGCTTCTTACCATGCGTAGCAAGCCAGGCCTCTGTCGACCTTGAACCCTCGCCCACCATGGTTCTGACCAATGACAGATTGATGTACACATTGGCGTGATGTATAAATTTAATTCGTTTAAACATTTTCGACTTTCACCGCTATTGTGTGTAGCAGTTGGTGAGAACATGCGAAGTGGTACTACCATCTTGCAAAACCGGTCTTCTGATTTTGTTATTCACATTCTATCTCTGTTTGCTCGGTGAAGTACTTCAGCTTTGGAGATCATGTCTGCTCACTGATGGTTTTTGATGTGGTCCAGATGTTACGGATGAGACCGGCTCATATAAAGTGCATTTGTTGGTGTAGAGGGCTTTAGAGCTCTCTTAGTTCTAGGGGATGTTGTTTACGCAAGTGAAGGCCTTCTCATTTGGTATAGAAGTTCCACCTTCTGCTGGGTACGAACTTAATTTTTAACGCTTCGTGGTTTCCACTTTCAAACTGGCATTCCACAACCGTCCCCTTCCTTGTTTGAACTCATCAGTTTGAGATAGCCTGAATTGGGTATCAAACTGGCGGTCCTCTTTATCATTAGTCGAAAATCTCATATGCTCAGCCACCAGTTCTAGAATCATCGCTTCAGACAGAGAGTGTGTACGTAATTGAGCAGTAACTGGTTTTACGCCCACATTATGCAAGTTTACGCTGACTGTTGCTGCAAGGGCAAGGGCTGGAAGTAATGTCCAGTACTCTCCATATGCTCTCTTCTCGAAAAAATGTGAGTGATACCAGTGTGTTCATGCTTCGGTCCTTTAATATACGCAGCTTCTGTTAATACGCTGTATCTGAAGTACCACGGGAAAAGCATGAGTGCCATATAGTTAATGAACGCAGATACACTGCAATACGTCTTCCACTGTCCGGAATGTTAGTACATATTTTGAACTAAGATGCAAACACGATTGTGTTGTAATTTTCGGTCCTCATGATCACGCTGCTTCACGGAAACATGTTTTTGGTCACGGACTTTTCTAAAAGACATTTTTAAAACCCGGAAAGATGAGTGAAGGTTTGTGCGGGTATTTTTTGAAGTGTTGGGAATTATCTATCTCTACAAAACTCCTACTGTAAGCACTTTCTCAGTCTATTACCTAACCGTGCTTAACTGCACATACTTTGCTGAAAATATTAATTGTAGTGATACTTGAAGTATCTTTAAACAAGAATTTTCGACCAAATTACTGTTGTGCCTTCGGAATGACAATTAAATGTGATACTTGTCAAAGCCACGATTGTTGGATCTGCGCTACTTTCAAACAGCCAACACCTTTCGCCTGATTTCCTCTAAGCCCAACATTTTCAGACTTTCAAACAGTATTCACCTTATTCTTTGTATGTTGAAGTTGTTCGTTTGTTTCCTTAACTGGTTGTTGTTGATCTTACGATAATCAGTGCATTGCTATGGCTGTATACTTATGGCTAAGTGTATGGGTTTGTATATTTGTCTGTTGGTGCACACACACCTCAGCTTGATCATCGTTGCAGTTATTTTTGTTTGTTTTATAGTTTCAGTTGCTTCCGGTGAACCTTATGAAGATCCAACCATAGGTGCAGGTGCTGAATTTCTTTGCCGTCTCAACGAGATACTCGCGCTGGAAGTGGCTACCAAACGGTGGGAAAGAGTGCGGGCCCGTCGAAAATTTAAAAAGCGTCCCAACAACAGTGGACACTAAACTCTAGTGGTCTTGAATGTTGTACATACATTCCGGAATTTCCAGTTTAGTTTGTTTTCCAAGCGTTGTAAATAAAACTGTATCAATACCTTCCTACTATTTCAGTCTTTTTAAGGTAAACAGTTGTCTGTGGTTGTGCGGAATAACATGAGACTGCCTGGGGAATGCTGCAATCTACAATGTGACGTTGATCGTTATTTTCAAGCGTCACTAGGGAACTTTCGTTCTTGATCGGATACGCATCATCGTACAGCTCGTTCACTGTTGATTTTATGTACAACGTAAATGTGGTTACCTGATGACACGTATTTCCACCAATCGGATAAGCATTCCTCGTTGTCTTGGTGATGCATATGCGGCGAAGAATGCTCGAATAATACGTAAGTGGCCTATAATGTGGACATTAATTGTCCAAGACTTCGGTTCATCGCCGTGATGCAGACAATTGGTTCTTGTCACCCAACCTTATAGTTCTGCTCCTACGGAAGTACCTTATTCAGCCGACACCAGTGGCGGTAGGTTGAGAGCTCCCAGGTGCTCAGTTTATTGGGGAGCCCCGTAAGTCCTCTTAGTCGGGGACTTCCACTATTCCGATAAACGAACTAGACTGTGGCTCCGACCTGCAATTAGTTGCCAAGACACTCCCAATGGAGGTCGTGTGCCATTCACTCACGTCCGCGTATGGCGTTGTTCCTTAATGTCTGGAAAACCTCTGGGAGTACAGCGCTTCTCTTCCCATTATGGATAACTTCACTGCACTCAACATAAACTAGCCATTACTGTCACAATCAGACTGTGAAAACGGATTCTCACCTTCCTCATGGATAATTACAAAGCGGAAGGCATGGAGAACATGTCAGTGACGCGATACTGTTCGGGTCAGATTCCCTCAGTGTCCAACCTAGTTGTCACTAATAGCAATCGCCTCGTGGACAGGGTAGCCATTAAAGCACCACTTGGATAGAGCGGCCACTCTCTGCTGGTCTTTAATCCTATTTGTTACTGATATTAACGGCCGGTAGGAAGAACCACTGCCCGAAGCTCCAGGCAAGCCGATTATTGTCGGTCCTTGGTTGCAATTAGGCGTTAGACTTTGTACCGTAAATCAGAACGCAAGATAGGAGTAATGGAAGTAAACTAGTATGTATGCAATCTGCCCAGTAAACGTACACAAAGGACATTGAATCAGTGAACGAGTTGGGATTAGACCAATCATAGTCGCGATGTATCACGCGAACGTTAGTAGCCAATGAGATACGAGGCGAATGTTCTGGCCTGGTGCAAGATGTACACATACACAAAATCATTCTCTTCCGGTCAGCTTTGAGTTAGGCGTAGATAAAACGGTCGACTGATTCCGGAGCCCGGGATGAGCGACGAAGATTTGAGGGGTCCGCAACGGGTTGCCCCGTACTGGAAGGTGAAGTGACTCCCCGGGTTGATCGTCCAGTAAATAATCGACGTTGATTGACTTTCTTGTTGTTCTTCAACTCGTAAGTATCGGGTCCGAGGGTACGCCTTATGGAGATCGGGGATAACGAGCTTGTTAGCCCTTTGTTATGTGACTGATTCTTCAAGCGGACAAATGTTCCGGATGCCAGAGTTTTTCCTGACTTGGCATAGGTCTTTCGGTAAGTCTCCCTCCGAAGCATCTCGTTATATTTGTCTTCATTTGCAGGTTGGTGTGCTGCGTTAAGTTTCGTACGTAGAGCTCTCTTGAACATAAGTTCGGCAGGCGCTTTCCCGGTCGATCTATGGTGGCTTGTGCGGTAAGTGAATAACGCTTGAAGCGCAGTATCCACCCATGTTTCCCCTTGTAACTGTAATGTCTGTATGCACTCCTTCAAAGATAGATTCAAACGTTCCACCATGCCATTACTTGGGAGATTGTAAGGAGCAACTCGCGAATGTTCTATTCTCTACGGACGTAAGAATCCTTTAAACTCATAATCAACAAACTGAGATCCATTATCGGTGACGATCTTTTCGGGAACTTTGAAGCGGGCAACACGGTGCTGCATCCAATGAGTTAATGTGGTTGACGTGACACCTTCACAAACATGTGCCTCAGGCCATTTTTTAAAATAGCAATAGGCGACCAGTATGTTGCGTTTATTTCAAGGGGCTGTTGCAAAAGGTCCCATTATATCGATAGCCAGCTTTGCATACGAGCGCATAGGATATTCCACTGGCCGCACATGGGCAACTGCAGGTTTGATTGATTTATTAGCATGTTGACAAGGGACGCAACCATTGACCGTAGTCTCGACTGACGAAAACATTCGTGGCCACCAATACTGTTGGCTTAGCACGACGAAGAGTCCGCGTGATTCCAGGATGTCCCTCATGAGCATAAAGCATAATCTCACCTTTCACATTAGATGGTGGGACGAGTCGTGATCCACGCATGATGCAGTCGTCTATCACAGGAAGCTACTGTCACAAGGGTTAATAGCATTTTATCTCGCCAGTGATATTTTTGATACTAGGCCATCCGGTAGAAATGCATTATTTCAATTGTTGTAGCTAATCGTCCACCCGTGTATACTCTCGGTTGTTTTGTGGTTACCGCATAAATCTCCAAATCATCAGTGGCAGCCACCATCTCGAATTCGTTCCTATCGTCTGCATCAGTTTGTGTAGGCGAAGGTAGGAGGGGAAATGCATCGTCAACTTGATTTTCGAGGTCGTAATACAATAGTCTGGCATACCACCTACTGATCCGTAATGGTCTATGACCCTTAGTTCCTAGACTGAGACTTGTCATCAATGCTGTGTGATCAGCTCTCAGAATGAAGCGTCTATCGCAAAGGTACATATGCTACTTCTAACAGGCTCAGACACAGACTACAGCTTCTTTTCCGCTAGCTGAATATTTGCGTCCCGTGCCACAAAGTGTTCCTGATGCGTATGCGATAATCTTTACCTGTCCTCGCTGAATTTGAAAAAGGGTGGCTCTTAGACCAACATCGGAGGCATCTATTGAAACGAACGTACTACAGGATTCGTTAAACTTACTGACAACGGAAACAGTCATCTGCTTCACGCGTGACAAGGCTTTTCTCTGGGTGTCGAACCGCCCAAAGGGAATATTGGATCTCGCAAGTAATCTTCGTGGCTCGAAGACGGTGGCGAAATTCTGGGAATGGCTTAATTAGTATGAGCAGAGTTCGAGATAACGTTTGAGTTGAAGTAGATTCGTAGGTTCTGGAGCATTTGCAATAGCCTCAGTATTTTCCACGATGGGGCTAACTCTTTCATCAGATATAATGTGGCCGAGGAATGAAATTTCAGCTACACAGAATACACACTTATTCATGTTCGGACGCAAGTTCAATTGATGGGGACGGTCTAACACAGAGGGAAGATTAAAATCTTGTTTTTCTTCAGATTTTTCGGGAACGCGCCTGTCATCCATATACGCGATAGAACCCTTGCCTGAAGATAACGACTGAGAGATGCATCTTCGCCAAGATGATGGAGCCGAACTTAAGCCCATTGGTAGAACATTATACTCTAATAGACTTTCTGTGGTGAGAAAGGCTGTGTGAGATCTGGAATCGGCCGTAAGTGGTATATGAAAGAAAGCTCTTTTAATGTCAAATTTTGAGAAAAATTTTGCACTGGCAAGTTTAATTAATAGTCCATCTTGATTAGGCAAAATGAATTCTTCAACCACGATTTCTTCGTCAGTTGTTCGAAGGTCTGTGCACAATGGAACGCTACCTTCTTTTTTGAAAACCGCAACTAATGTGTGTAACCAGGCCGATTGTGTCAGCGATTTCAGCGATTTGTACACGGGTTCGAGGCTGGGGGCCCAATCTACCCGGATCCAGTCAGTTTGTTCGTTTCGATGTCCGGCGGTTTTCTGTTGACCTGAAAGGCAGTCATTGAAAACGGGGTGTAGCACCGCTCTTGGGGGTTACAGAAAGTACCAAGAACAGAGTAAAATAATAATCTAGCAAAACAG
>QNGE01001377.1:75141-117617 GCA_008508345.1 Paragonimus westermani | reverse complement strand
TGCTAGATTATTATTTTACTCTGTTCTTGGTACTTTCCGTAACCCCCAAGAGCGGTGCTACATCCTGTTTTCAATGACTGTCTTTCAAGTCAACAGAAAACCGCCGGACATTGAGAGGAATAAACTGACTGGATCCGGGTAGCTTGGGCCCCCAACCTCGAATCCGTGTAGGAATCGGTGAAATTGTTGTAAGGAAACTGTACGAGTTTTGCTCTAATGAAATAGTGATTATAATCTTATTGACAGCGGACATCTAAAATCGAGTGGATGATTATGAATGAGTGCAAACCGGTGTGTATTGCTTGATTAACGTGCTCAAGCAGGAGTCTTATATAGACCTCGTAATCCGTTCAGATGGCATGCCTGTCTATGCGGGATAGGCTTTTTTCATGATCCCAAGAGTGCCAGATCCCTTTTCGTTGGACTTCTGGTGGTTATAATAGAAAGGTAAACCAGACGACAGCCAGATCCCTTGGTTCTTTTTAAGGTCAATTTCTGCTATATCTATTAGACCTTATGCATTGTGTAACACGAATAGGTTCACAGTCTCCTCTGAGCGACACATGTGCACACGCTGTCGTTTAGAGGGAGACCCAATCGTTTGACCAGCACTTACTTCGGTCAGGGTCAACCTGAAATGCACTGGGATAGTAGGCGTTCCAAATTTCTAAACCATCTGCATTCGTTTCTTTATATACTTGCATATTTGTTACCTTTATTGACGCTTTTCTCTGTTCCTGTGTACGTTCGAGATGTAATCATCCGGGGATATTTCGAAATTCGATTTGATTAGTTCTTGATAGCTCATAACCGTGCAACCATTACCCAATGTCTGAATTATCATCTAAGCACGTTGATAGGCTCTCCATCAGTGTTAGCGCTCTAGTGGTCCCTCAGTTTTTGGAAACTGACCCTCTTCCTTGTTTTTTTTTATATAAATTATTTGGAAGCAGGATTCTCAAACAACGGAGTTTTGTATGATCGGACAAGGTTCTGCCAGTTGTTGACAAGGCTTCCGGGTGAGGTCACAATGCAGCTTCGCGATGTTATGGTGAACCAACCGGTAGGGCATGAGGCAGCTATTGATTAGGTGACACCGACTGAAGAAACCGGAGTGCAACAACTTTTCCACGACTTAAAGCTAGGCTGCAAACTCCCTAAAACGACGCTAACAGAAATACAGCAACTCGCACTTGGACGAAGCCCTCCATCGGGAACTCTGGCTTAAAAGATTGTCAGAAGCAACAAAAACAACAGTGTCCGTTGCTCGTTCACCAACGCCTGCCGAGGCAACGAAAATGACTAAGTAGTGGTGCGTTTCCAGCCATTACTTAGTTAAATGTACCAAATCATTTCACACATCCTAAAGTGGGCACGCGCGGTCCCGACAGTATAGTTACCTCAAATTGTGGTGTAACAGACATTGAGGCTTTGAGAACAGGAATCGCAGCGACGTATTTTGAACGAAATTTCTCCGGGCCGTTCTTCAGGTTGTCGATCTAGTATATCGTTCAGGCGACACATACCGCGGTCGAAAACTGACTATTAGTACTGCGGACGTTTTGGCAGCCGGGCCAAATGGTGCACCAAAACCTGCACCTACGCATCATCAGGGTGATGCAAATTCAGCGGCCGACTTTTAACGCCAAACAATGCCGTCGTTGCTGACTCTCCCTGTCGCCTTATTTTCGTAAGGGATGTAGATACGGGAAACACTCCTTATTGGTACCGGGATACAAGTTAGTGTGTTTCCGCCTACAAAAGACGAGTTGCTACACCCCTGCAACTCAGTTCCGTGTTGCTAATGGCACTCCTGTAACTACTCATGAGCAGCAGTAGTACCCTAATATGTATTTCTGGCAGACATTCCGCTGGGTGTTTACAATTGCCGCGATACCTTTCGCTATAATCGACATCGATTCCCCCCGACAAGTCGACCTTCTGGTCGATACAAGACGCTGTCCGTGAATTGATTTCAGCGCTAGGCCAAGCATACCTGGCGAGCACGCAACTGTTACGGCCATAACATCCGAATATGCCTAACCTGCTGTCCCTAGGCCATTTGCGGATCTCTTCACTGAGTTCCCACAGCACGTTCGCCCATCGAACGATATCCCAACAGTGACCTCTAGTTTCACACACCACATCCATACTAAGGGACTCTTCGTCTCAACATGGCATTGCCAGTTGGTTGCCGACAAACTCAAACTCTCCAGGACAGAATTCGAGTACATGATCGAACGCAGAATAATACGCCCTTCCAAGAGTCCATGGGCCTTACCGTCGCATATGGTCCCTAGGAAGTCAGGTGCTTGGTGCCCATGCGGTAATTACCGCGGGCTAAACAAAGCAACCGTCCTTGACAAGTACCCGATCCTACATATGTAAGATTTAACTAATTGCTTACATGGAAAAAACATACTCAGGAAGATAGATTTGATACGTGCTTATCACCAGATTTCTATAGCTAAAGAATATATACCCCAAACCGCAGTTAACTCTTTTTGGCCTCTCCGAATTCCTTAGTAAAGCAACACAGCCCAAGTTTTTCAATGTTTCATTCATGAAATGACACTGTTTGGAATCCATCTTCCTCTGTCTGGATGATATTCTAGTGGCCAGTTCCCCACAAGAACACCTTACGCATCTTCGCACCCTACTGAAACGTTGGACCCAACACGGTGTCACAGTTAAGGCTATCAAATGCGAACTAGGTATAACCACGATAAAGTTTCTGGGTAACCAGATGTCGGAAAATGAAGTCGCCGCGTTCACGAATGAGGTCAAAGCCATCCGTGGATACCCCCAGCCGAATTCCTCTAAGCAGCTTCGTCGCTTTAGTGTCCTAGTTAACTACTACCGACGTTTCATACCTCACTGAGCGCATATAATGCGGCCAATAACCGATCTCCCTCATAGAGGTGAACGCAAATGTCAATTCCCGGAGGCTGCACGCACTGCTTTCATTGAGATCAAGGATGTCGTCATTGAATTAGCTGCCATTGCTCATTCTACTTCTGACACAGCCATTGCTGTTGTGTTACAACAGTTCGCTTGAAAGCAGTGGCAACCCTTTGGTTTCTTCTCTAACCGTATACAACTCGGGAAACCCCGCTGCGGCACTTTTAGTAGAGAGTTGCTAGCCATCGATTTAAGCATCCGCCATTCGGTAGAAGGTAGGACCTCCACGGTTTACACTGATCATAAGCCGCTAATATATTTAAACACTTCACCCAACAGGTATTCCCTAGAGGAAGTTAGGCACCTGGACTATATCCCTCAGTTTACGACTGATATACTACATATCGCAGGCACCAGAAACTGTCGCGTAAGCTCTTCAACGTGTCCGTAGCCTCAGCGCACCTGCTGACGATGGCACTGATTCGGCAGCCATGGCCACAGCGCAGGCGACTGGTCCTGGGATCGAGCATCTTCGTCAGAGGCGCTCCAACTCGTGCTTTTGACATCTTCAAGGTGAATAATCCTTTGCGATACTTCACGGGGCACACTTCGATTGACACTCAAAGTTGCAATGTCCATGAAGTCGTCGGCCGTGAATTTATTATTGGTCGACCGGATACGTTGACGCGGTGAGTTATCTTTTTCTGCCGGTCTTGTGGATGCTTCAGCGTTTCCTCTCTTCCACACCATCCGAACATGGTGTGTGGAGAGACAACTCCCAGCTACCTATCGTACAGCATTGGACAAAACTGCCCCCTTTTCTCCCAAGAGTTTTTAGGGTTAGGCAGCCTGCTACGGTAGACAAGAAACACACCGAAGACTAGATAACATAAATAAAGGAATCGCACCAGCTCAGCAGCCATTGTAGACTGACCCTTCCCGTGTCATTCTTTGTGTCACCCTGTAACTGCGATCGACAGAAAAAACGTATGTATATATGTCCTCTCTCTGTGTGGAATAACGAAGGCCCGTGTAATACTGAAATAGAGCTATATAGCGACTGTAGTAAATAATATTTTTGATAGTCACATTTAATCGTACGTTTTTGGTGATTGCGATCTTCAATCACTTTTGTTTTAGTCAAGCTATCCATTTTGTAATATTCCTCCCGGGGCTAAAATCACGACTCGCTCCGCGCCTCACTAGGTTGACTTGTTTCTCTGCACATTGTTTTCCAGGGTCGATAACAGTACACTGAGATCAACACGCTGAGTCTTTATTTCTCATTGTCGATCGTTTTCCGATAGTGGGTACCGACTGGGTAGTATTCTGTTGAACTGGTTCCAGCAATATACAACAATTTATCTGCTTTATGATATCCGGGGTTTTTCTCCCCGGACGATTTGATGCTGATACAAGCTGCCAAACCCCGAAAACGTGTACTCATTGATTTCGTACATTTAGTACTTACGTCAACATGTGCTTTACACCAGATCCAAGCGGATTTGTTCTCGTTAACCACATTCCACCCGCTACCGACGAAAACGTGACTGTATGCAGAAAATTTAATGATGCTCTTAATACCGTGGGAAAAAATTTACGTAGAACCTAAGAACGAGGTTTTTGCTGGACGTTTGCTGTCATTCACAAACAGGATACAGGCTGAAGTCGGGACCATTTTCTCCAGACCCTGCAGTCGTTGGCGAAAGACTGCGTTTCCAAATCAGTCTCAGCTAAATAAAGCTGAAATGATGCTGTGCTTTATACATTCATTAGTGCTGTGCTGTCTAGCAATATTGATCGGCGCCTTCTGAAAAGCAATTTGCTCTATTTTGGACGCAGCTTATGAGCAAGCTTGATCCCTGAAGAGGGCCTGTCAACAGTCCAGCATGCATCTTCGAATTGTGCATCAATCTCTAGTCCTCGAATTCTACTTCAGTTTGTAATCCAGGTTCACCAAAACGGAACTTTTGTTGCGTGAATGTGGAATATCGATAGATGCAGGCGGTCGGTGATACTTTTGTGGTTTTACCACAAGCATTACTACTACTCACTTTACCAGACACCTCCTTTTCATATATGCGGCACATGTGCAAAATTTATGGTAGAAAGGGATACTGTCAGATAGTCTATCGTTCAGTGCAGGCACGAAAGCCCCATCCGCTGCCAGGTCTTTGTTTTCTTCGTGCCCTTGTCCGCTGCTCCTCAGTGTCTGTCAGGTACAGTTGTGCCAGTTTTCAATGGAATATTTTAATAAGATGCAGGAGATACTGGTAGCTCCGACAGAAGCAACATCTTAAGGTGGAACACTCACGGAGTTCTATAACCTTGACTTCCGTTCGTCTGACAACCCACACTCACGAACACTATTGCGTAACTCTATGTTACAAGGTTTCCGTTTCGCGTTTCAAACTTCAAGTGTTGCCAAATTTGTGTGCGGATGTGCTGTGCTGGCGTGAGTTTTTGCATCTACATAAAGAAGAGTGCCCTTTTTGGAAGAGACCTCACAATGGGTTCGCTTGGCTATTATATTCCTGTCTAGTGTTCTTTTGCGTCGCCCCAATGCTGTGACCCGGGCAATTTATCTACCAGCGCTGTTTGATAGGCGTATATACTACTGGGATTGGTACGAACTCGAGGTCACTCGCAGTTGACTTTAAAGCCTTGTGTTCCTCTAAATTTCTTGTTTGTTTTATCTTTTTTTAAGCCGTTCGTTGTGGCATTTAAGTTTAATATATGGTAACATGTTTGACGTGAGCGTATATATATATATATATTTATATCGTTTTGCTGCAGGAAACTCCTGTAACCAGTGTGCTTTATCCGAACAAAAATGAATTTTCCCTCCACCTCCGCGGTAACTGATTTTCGGAATTTTCTCAAAAGGTGCAGGATAAGTTATGTCTTCCAGAGGCCAACATAACCGTTTATTTGCTGCGAATTGAGTTCGCTGATCACATTCTGATTTCACTGTCAGAAGATGGAAAGTTCGGCGATTTGGTATGTGCGTCTTCCTATCTGAATTCCATTACTACCGTTTCTGCTAGGTTTTGTCTATCAAATATACGCCTGTGACCCCTTTGTCTGGTGACCCCATGCATTGCACTGCCGACACACAAACACTGCTTGGTGTAGAAAGAGTGAGTTGCTTCGGTGCCCACTTACTTCCCTGCTCGCCTTCTTACTGAACATTTAGTTTTTGTTTAGATGAGACCCAACTGTGAAAAGTCAGGGCTCTTGCTGGATTCGAACCAGCGACAGACAGCATGCCTCAACGCGGCAAGCGATCTACCAGCTGAGCTACGAAGCCACGCCGGGAGCTCGGAAATTTCACATTTGGACTCTGTTACCCACCCGTCCCACTACTTATTAGTAATACAGTTAGTTTTTGTGCTTTATACTTGGCGTGATGCAATGGCATCATTTTCGTCCGGATATGCCACAGTCGTCTACTACCATACTACTTTTCAGTCATTTATTCCAACATAGGATGAGATATTACCACTCTGGCGGTCCCTTTTGTCTGAGTCGATAGTTTGGTGATCACCTGTTAGATACATTATCTCACATGGCAGTCTGCCGCAGTCATTGGTATGCTTGCATGCACACCTTTCCACTTTTGTGTTATTCTATTTTCCTTCAGTTTTTTTGGTAACTTGTCATAATACTTATTACTGCTATAGTGAACTGCTGGTGTAGCCGGTGTAGCTGATTGCTGGTTAACTATGTACACCTGAGTTCGAAAAATCTTTCCCCTGAAATATACAGGGCGCAAACTGAAGACACTTACAAAAGATGTAAATGACCGATCGCTCGAGATCGTTTGCGGCACTCAGTCAGACTAGCGTTGTTTACCTATCACACAACCATACAGTGATTCATCCCACACGAGATCGTACTTAACGACGCCTTTGTGGTCCACGTTCAATGTGATTACAACATGTATGGGCTTGGACGCGTTCTTAGCTCTGTAAGCTGTAAGCGACAAGACAGCACAGTCACCTTTGTAAACTGTCTTTGCGTGGGACGTAAGAATAGGACGTGATGGAATGAAAATTGTGAGATCTCGATAACCGTGGATGAGGGCCAGAGCCATAAATGTGAGGAAGGGCATCACGTGCGAACGGGACTGCGCAATCAATTGTACCTAATCCTAACAGTTACACAAGATAAACAGCCCTTCAGCGAATTATCGCATACCTTTGTCATTGTATTTGCTTCATTTCCCAATCAGCCCTTGCCTGTTTATCCTGATTTGCTCCGGGTGGGTGATCAAGTATCGACAGATTCGAACATGGTGTTAGTCATGCGTTTTGTATAGACTGCTATGACGCAGTATAATCCGGAGCATTAAGTAGAGAGTAACTTGAGGACTTGTGGCCAGCATGTGTGACATTAAACGAAACGGCAAGATTGTGAACACCTGCGGGAAGTACGTGAACAGCGCTGTAGCAAATGACACCGACACACTGTATGATGAACACTCCTATTCCCCCTCCCATGGCATGGGTTAAATAGTTTAGGTAAGCCTTTATTATTGCATTTTATGCAATAATTACGTTACTATCTGTCCTAAAACGCCTGCGGTTGCTTTAGCTTACTGTCTAACCTCGTCTGTTCAATCGACCCTTACTTGATAAGCAAGCCGACTGCGGGCCTGACTTAACACTATACACATTCGGTTCACATAGTTGTTCAATCTTCACACCATCGTGAGTTAAAAGTCGATTAAGCTACTGGACTTACTTTTTAAGACCGCTGTGCTTAGAGTTAAGTAGTCAACACCTCCTTGCAATTGAGGCTAACCGTCGTCAGCGGGACCGCTTCCTTGTGGCTTTGATTGCTTCGTTTAATTACTTACACGCACTCCGCAAGTATCTCCGTTAAACGACGACAATATTCATACCACTTAACCTGATGAATCATCACACCGCCCGATGTGCCCAGTCAAAAGTCCTAACTCAGAAGATGGACACCATCGAACCTAGCTTGCATGCAGCTGCCTTTATCTTGCCTTCCCAGGTCATCGATTGGACGCTTTACTCGTTGAGTTCTTGTCTGAGAGTGTGCAGTGAAGTAAACAGTGGGTTGCTATTTTCAATACGTGACCTGATCTGTACATGTAACGATTTCAGAGACTTGTATACATCAATTTGATTGATTCTCCCAGCTGAAAGGCCATCTTCTATGTGCTTACTTCTTGGTGCTATCCGACTGTGCTGCTGAAAGCCAATATCGAAGAGTAAACGTCTCGAACTTCAACAGCCACGTTTCGCAGCCGTATAGTAGAACTACTCCAACCGTAATCTCACTGATGTAATCAATTTTGAGTGTGATAACTTTTCGATGCCAAAGTTTCCAGTTTCAATATGTTGCCTTAGCTTTTGAAGCACTTCCCATACTCTCGTCACACGAGATAGAACACCCTACGTACACAAGGCGATCATCCATGGTTTCATCCTCTGATCTAGGATTAAATTTTTCTGTTGTTGCAATATTTCACGCTTTGACGTTGTAACGCCAAACTGGACGGTGTGTTTATCACCCCCAACAGAGTCAATTCCGCCAAGTAGGCCAGAAGGTCAAAATTTGACGAGCTGCGGTCTTTTAGTTTTCCATGTTAAAGGTAACTTGGTGGCAGCCTTTGTATTCCTGCTAAACCATATCAGTTCTAATCCACCGTTACCTACTAAGTGGTTTGTGATACGGGCTTTCGGACCAATGTTTTCCGTTGTGAACACCAGTGGTTTTCCAAGTTAACTCTGCGCTTCCTTCCTTAATCCACACTATCGCCATCATTTTCAGTGGTAACGATATGTGATTAACCGAAACAGGCTTGTTTTCCATGTTGTGGTCTACTGGAACGAAACTCAAATATAGCGTTTCTTTTCGAGAGTGATTGACTGGAAAGTCCATAAGATTAATTGTGTGGTGTTTAGTTAAATAAATAAATAAGAATCTGTTACCACTCCACGGATATTGAAAATGTCGCTCAAAAATTTCATTGATTTCTATGATTTCAACTTGAACAGAAATCACAATCGTGGAATTGAAGCTAACAAGACAATTGCCGCGTCTCCTATGGAGACGATCGCACAGTGTGTGCAGCGTTCACAAGTGAATGCACCTGAGCGTTTCCACTATAACTTGTATCAGCTTACACGACCATCTCTTGAAAGGCACTAGCTGTCATGTTAACTCCGAGCAGCTGAGAATGTATTCGGGACTTTCCTGTCGTTTGAAGTCATCGATCCCATTGAATCTGGCGACGACATTTTGATCACTGATGTGCAGTTGGAGATTTTGATTGTTACGGTTTGCATACAACTTAGTTATTCATAGCGTCAACGTGTTCTCCTCGTAAGCGTGTGGGATCGAAGTTCCAATCCATGGGCGGTTCTGACTTCACACTGCAGACAAGCTCTTATCAGCGAACGAACTTCAAGTCTACTACCCTCATCCAAAGTGAGCCACTCAAAGTTTATTCGAGTACAGAGTGCACTTAAATGGTGTAAGGCTTTTCTGATGACGTTTTCAAGTTAAGACGGTAGCGTTCAACGTATGCTGTGATGTAGACTGGCAACTGTATGCTTAAGATTAGTTCTGTCTCCATGCAGGTCAGGATGAATCGGCATATTGTTTTGTCACTCGTACTGTGCTTGGTTGTAAATTCGGGTTTATTTTCTTCATGCTTTTATTGTTGCTCTTCATTTCCAGTTAAACTCGCATTTGCTGACCAGACATATTGAGAAAGTGTTGAACACGGAAAAGACGCTGCTTGTGACGAACAGTCTGAAACGAGATGTGTCGTTCAAAGATGCCCAGTTGATTTCTCAACGATTGTCAAAGCTTTAATCGTTCTGTACGAATGAGCACTGCGCATGCCTTATCTCGCACGTACTTTTGCCGTCGTCTGTATGAAAGCCAACGGTTACTTTCAAGAAGCATTTAGCAGTCAGTTTAACTCTAGTCCAGCACAACTTTCTGGATACTTGTTTGGTCTAACAAATTCGTCCCCGTGCCGTTGGATACAATTCTCCTGTGCAACCAAGCAATCTCGCAATTACTCTTTCCCCTTCTATTTTTACATGCTTATATTTTCATGAAATTGCTACATGCTTTTGTTACCTTGGTCGACCTATGTGAACCGATTCGTTGTGTGATGTCATTCAGATAAGGTTTTTAATCTTAGTCTTACTGTAATATGGCGTGCTCACTTTTCGTCGGTCTGTATTTAGTTGAACACACTAGCAGCTGTTGTTCGTTCCTGTGATTTTAATGTCCAACACATCTGTGAAACTGCTCCTCTGCCATGAGTGTTAGTTTGCATCCCATATCGGTGTACACTATTGAACTCAAAGATAATCAGAAACAGACTTTATGGACCAGGCCGTCGTTCTTGATTATCTGCGCTGTTACGTCATGAACAACGATGGATTCGGTTTGAGTGGACGAAACCACAAGCCCATGCATAGCGACGAGCTTGAGAACCGCGGTAAAATATGTTGATTTCCTGGACAGCCGAATAATAGTGCCCACTCTTTCTTCATTATCTGTTTCTCTCTTTAACTATGGCTTCAGTATGCATTGATTGCGCTGTGAGCACTTCAAGGTCGTGGCAACCTAGATCCATCACACTTGCTGTTATCTTGTGTTACTCGGTGATAGTTAGCATCTCTCACAGATGAAAGATACATTTGCATAATTGTAGAACTCACTCGACGACAGCATTCTTAAAGTTGTTCTGTAGGGTCTGGTGCCCTACCGGTCAGTATAAGTAGACACGACAGTTAGACGACCTACACATCTGTACAAGGCTGTAGCAATGAGCCATGACTATTATTTTGGACGTTAATGTTATTTATGATAAGTCCTTGTAGCTCTAGTCATTGATCGAATGAGAAAGGACCAACTCATTCTTTCAAATTGATTGGATTACAGCCCACACACCGGTCGAATCGCTATCGTCAGTGCATGCCTCCTGCCAGTTATCCACCTTGTTTCTTTTTTTAGTTTCATTGCGCCGTAGTCCTCTCAGTTCACTTGCTCCGGCTACACTCAACGATTATAACATTTCAGCCATGGTTGTATTCGCTTTCCGTATTCAATTGGATTGCTAATATCTCTGATCATTTTGTCTATCTGCCTGCATTGCTCGATGGAATCGTGCCGAGGTGAATGACTGAACGGCATTCAAGCGAGTGATGCAGTCGATTGGTATCGATCATAATTTGCTTTCATAAATCCTCGATAACTGCATACTCAGCCAACACATACAAACAAAATCCCGACAGATCGAGAACGAGTGCTGGGTGGTTTTCGTGCCTGAACAGTGCTGTTGATTGTCCAAGTTTACTTTCTGTCGGGCGGTGTACTTGCTTGCGTGTGTTCAGTAAATCGGCTGAGTATCAAGGTCAGCATATACGCCTCACATTTTATTGGTTATGCTCCTGTTACATGACACTAATCATAAGTACCGTTGAGTGTATGTGAAGTTAGTTCATATTGCAGCGAAAATCCGTCCACTAAATCAAGTCTCTTATTGTCTAGTTTGCATGTTACCACACCGCTCGCGTTTACGAACCGAAATTCCAGTCCAGAACACAGCAAGATTTCCATTTAAAAGTCGTGTGCATTTCTGTCTGGTTCTATGCATTTGGCTGACGTTACCAGCCCACTGATAATCTCTCACGCATTGATCGGATTTCGTTCAGTCTCTCATTTTGTTCTCGTTCCATCCGCTGCAGGCTTTTACCGTATCCCACGACTGTTTTGAGATATTCCACCGAGTGTTGGAATAATTCCGTTTTCGACTTCGTCACCCTTCATAATATTGATATTTGTCTCTGGATGGTGATGCACATTTAAGCACACAACATGCACAGGCTGACTTTTGAAAGTACCTTATCCTAGCGCTAGAATTGCCACGCTTTGACGCACATAGGCTGAAGCAAAACATTTGAACAGAGAAGTCGGGAACATTTTTTTGCACAATGTATTCCTGGAGCACATTTCGCTACATCTCATCAGGTACATACTGCAGTCTGCTGGTTTACATAGCAAACTTCAGTGGACATTGTGAAGCTAAACAACAAAATCAATAACCACGCACTCACAGATCGGTTATCGGGGCAATCTGGTAGTGATGATCAAGTCTTTCTGTGTGCAGAAGAGTGGTTTCCATTTGTGAATTGCTGCCGCCTCGGAGAAGCCTTCGATTTTTTGTTGCATAACCTATTCGGAAGGCCGTAATATCCACGGTCTCAGACCAGAAACGAATACCTGTTGTTTCGGTTCATTCACCCCTATCAACATTTACATTAGCTCTGCTGATCATCGATCATTCATTTACTTCTCACTGGACGTCGCAAATCCAATGCGAGCCAAACGTCGTCCAACAATATGTTTGTTTCCAGTATTGTTTAGTCCGAGTGACTGAATATTTCAGGATGATAATAACCTACCCTCCAATGTAACCCCATGGTGGCCTTGAAAGCTTCTCAATAAGTATGTTCGCGCTCGACCGCATGACTTTTCACCCCACAAAACGTCTTTGGATTCACTTTGACCGAATGGTTTCCGGGACTACGCTTTCATTTATGTGATTAGCGCTCTTTAGTGTGTGATAACGAATTGGACTAAAGCACACAACAAGATTCGAAGAAGAATCGTTGCCATGACCTAAACCAAAAACAGATGTAGGAGTGGGAGAACACCATCGTTTCCATGACCAATCCATTTTCGTGTCCTTATTCACCTGTTCAGGATGCTCAAGATACGGCGCCTATTCTATCTATCTGTACATCAATATGTCAAAAAACCAGTAATGCTCGACATAGGTCACCCAGGCACTCACTACCACTACGTGAATAAAGCACTGTAGTTCGCTGTGTGTTGCTCACTGCCTCTGCCCCTTTGTTTGTCCAAAGTGTATTCGAACCGAGCGGTGTGCCGTAACCAGTAGCTGACCTGCATCCATGCCAGTTCTAATTCTTTCACCTGGTCTCCTTTCATTCGTTTTTTAACCCTTTCGTTAACGTTTTCCAGAATATTTCACGTCATTGTTGAGGTTAGCGATGGCCTGAGGCACAATACTTTCTGGTCATGCTCATGACCTTTATGATGAAGATGGTGAGTTTGCTCTCAGCGTTTCAAAGGGGGTTCATTTATGAACTGATCAAATGAGGTCGTTTTGTTCAAGCGGATTAGTTAGAAGTCAGTTTTTTTTTACATAGATTCATTTCACACACTTTTGTCGGCCGTTGCGTGAAAATAACTACGAAAATTAACTGACTATTGATTAGGGTCAACCCGGATAGTGAGTGATACTCTGATGTGGTTTCACAGTAGCTTAGATTGATAGCCAGTCGCTGAACACAGGAATTCATCTATATCGTAGTTTGTTTTTCCCGAATCCCCTTTTCAGATGACTCCACTGGGCCTCCGGCTAATTTATCCGCGAGTTCCAACCATTGCTAAGGTGCAGGTGCTAAAGAGAGAGCCAATTAGGTTTCTGCTCCATCTTCGTTCATGAATGATGGTTTTTTAAGTTTATCTTGATATGTCATGCTACACTGAACTCGGTATCGATCCAACGACTATTTATCGTGTCAGTGAACAGTAATTGGTGACTGTTCCACATGTCAATTCCAAGGCTAGTTCTTGCGACCTTTGAGGGGAGTTATTTCCATTAATTTCAGCACAATTAGCACATTGTAAGGGAGATGTTTCTGTTTCCATTTCCTGTTAGATCAACGTTTCCGATACCGTTGACACTCAAATGGCTAGATGGTGTCATGGTCAACAAGCACGTCATCTGTCCGCTGCCATCGTTCGAAGTCTTATGTTCATCAGTCGAACCAGAAGATAGTAATCGTTCACGCATGTTTATATTTGGCACCATGACATGCCGATCACTGCTCAGTTGATCTAAAACAGCTGTTCAACTCCTGTAATGCTACACCCCGTAAAATGTTACCGTATCTGTTTGCAGTGAGGCGGTAACTTAGTCGAAAGTGGTTGGGTGTACATTCACGTCGAACTGTCGTTAGCTGCATGGTATTCATTGCTAGACGATGGCGCTGCTTCACATTCTGGCAAGACCTTCGGAGGTGAATGTACCGCTATCATGAAACCATCTCCCAGTTCCATGCCTCCTTGCGACAAGCTGTTATTTTTTAAAGAATATATTACAAAAATTTACGGGCTTAGTGAGCAGTGGTCACTTCGTACACCTTTGTGTCGACTGGTGGATGTTCTCGCCATAGTCCTAACCTTTCCATTGCCTCTAATTCGGTGTAGCACCGAACCGTTCAATGTAATCAATGAAGAGATGTCTGCAAACTGGTTCTTGGTGTTTACTTTGACAAGTTCGGACACTCAAGAGGTAGTTTATTGTTATAATGACCAACCGTGTGATGATTCTGGAGAACAGTTGTGTGAAATTGGCCTCCTATGAATTTTGTGAGTATATGGGACTTGTAAAAATCGTTAACCGAAACTATTCAGAGAACGTACTAGGCAAAAATTAAAATACTTGGAATGCGGTGTATGGTGATAATGTTCGAAAAGCAATCACATGGTTTTGTTAATAACTTTGCACTCTATTTCATTATTTATGTTCCGCTCTGTTTTGTATTCTGAAGAGACTCTACAACGGCCACGGATTACCGTGGCAAGAAACCTGCACAAAATTAGGACAGCACCGTTCTCACCTCTGTCTTCTGCTTGTAGGCAGAAACACACGGCAACTTTTGGACCCAATGCGGCTAGAACCAACAGAGAATATACTTGACAATGACTTCATGCCGCTCTCCCGAATTATGGGCTGCCAGATTTATTGATCACTTCACATTGGCCACTTAGTTCTATTTTTGCAATTCTATACAGGTTTAACTTTAAGCTATAGTGTTTATATTTAACGCCACATTACGACCATTCAAGGATGTAACGTGTAGAAAATTGCTAGAGGCGGAGTGTTTGCACATAAAAATGTATTAATCCAGCCTAATATAAGGGCTAAGTATTGCGAAGCTTGTAGACTGCAACACCTACTGTATCCGAATCTTCAGGTATTTTAGGTACAGCTCATCGTAACTTGCGGTACGGAAAATCTTCGGCCCAGTAGATTCTGAAAAATCTTCAAATTTTCCAGATACTGGGTTATGTAGTTTATTCGCGGTCCATATGTTCTGCAGGCAAGCATGTAAGGTTAACGTTTCAATCATGGTGCAGCTATAAAATACACAGCTGACTGTTATCACCGGTCGAAATTCAGGTTCACAGCTTCGAACTTGGTCAACCAAATGTTTGTTTGGGCCTTTAGTAAACAGAGTTGGTATTCAGCTGGTACGAATTCACACTTCCGTGACTCTAGCCTTTTAAAAATCTTTTCGAGTGAAGGAGATAACGCTGAGTATGCTGTAGTTTGTCAAGTATGTGACTGACACTCATATCCTGAGCGAATCGGTGATTTTTTGTCACTGCAGGTAGCTATGGATTCGGATCGTTTGTCTCTATATCCATGACTGTTGCCTTTCACTTCCAGGTGAGGTCGCATTTGTTGACTTATCGTAACCTGATCATTACCTATGAGCGAAAATGGCTGAGCGTTCAGATTTGTTCATTCGGTCGTGCTTAATGTGAGGTGACCAACACAGTTGCCCCATGGATAAGTTGCCAGAGTTCTAATCACGACCGTGGCAAGCATATGGACTACTGACGACCTCTAACAGTAGCAAAACCCGAATATAGCGCTTCGTTTTGAAAGGGGTTAGTTAGAAAGTCTATCTGAATGTGAAGGCTGTGGTAAAATTTAAGTGATGTCCAACTCGAAATCAGCCAAATCATGGACTACTCAGTACCATTGAGGAAATGTTTAGAACGAAGAAGTTCGTTAATCACAAATGGCTTGAAGTGGTGCGTGTCACCCACTGATGTTCATTTGTTTTTCAAATACTTGACCATCTTATACACACCTGCGTTATCTCACACTCACTGTTGTCTGTCTCTGTGTAAGCTAGCTGTTATATTGCATGGCTGACAACAAATACTTCGAACCACCCAATCGCACAGCATCCGCAATGGTTAGCTGGTGGATCAAACGGGTCTTCGTTCGGTTGAAATAGCTATGCAGCTCATCTCGCTCCTCAACGGTTTCTCTTGTTTGATCACATTCGGCAGTTTTTTCTTTCAATCGTCACACCTTGTAAGTATCGTAGTTTGGCTCATGTGCAGGCAACAGGCTGCTTATATTCGTTATCTCGTTGTGGTACTGAATAATAACTAGTTGTGGGTCGGTCTTGATTAGGCTGTGCTTTCGACTGTCGAACATGTGTGTTTGGGTTTCACGTCTGAACTTTTTTCGAGATCACCTTTGGTCGTGGATTTGGTCATTTGCATTCCACATCGATGTACTCGGTTTAGTATGTCAAATATCCCGTGTGTTTCGTCTGTTTTGAGTACTGTTTAGGCGCTGGCCAAATGACCTGTATATATTTCTCACTTTTCGGATGAACGTTTGTGTTCCAGTTCTGTTAGAATGTTTCCGTTTTCACAGTCTATTTCACGTCTATTTTCCATGAGTTCATACGAATTCATTTCATATCAGGGTTCATGTATTCTGCTTGCTTCATCTAATTGGAGCCTGGGTAAACCTGATGTGTAGGGTTTCTTATTGGGTTACACAAATAACGATTGAGGGTTTTTGCGTTAGTTCGGATTTCAAACTTTAACCGTTACTGGAACGTTCAATCTGTCGTATCTTCTTGATTATTGTGAATTTAAACTCATCCAAAGTTGATCGCAGCTTTCGCATTCCGGTAGACTTCAGTAAGACCCCTTCGAGAAATAATATGCTCCACTTCGGTCTTTATAAGGTTCGTCAGTGGTGCGTATTCCTGTCACTACCGGGAGTAGAATCCCCATCTTGCTTTCGCGAAGCAACATTGCTGACCATTGCACCATAGAACTCGTGTAAGGTGTGACTGAGTTGTCATGTAAAAATGCTCGATCACATTCGCTTGTGAGTAGTAGCACTCAGGTCCCCCAATCGCCTCGAGAGGAGGCAGTAGGCGGCATGCCGACTTCTGAGTACGCTGTCCTCGGAGCAATTTTTTGTAGTGCAGTCTACGGTTCAAGGTTAATGGTTTTGTAAGGATTCACCAGATTTCGATTTGGAGCTATTTTTTTATCTGAAGATGCTTGGAAACCATTCTGGTCTATGTCTGTGCATCAGAGTTTTCGGGACCCCTTATGGGACCTTACAAATACCCTCCACTTCTTTCAATATTTTAGTTTGTCCTATGGGCTACTCATGAGTAGTAGAAAAATGAACTATGCAGCCAGGTGGCTTGGGCTTGGCCTCCAGTTGAATCCAACTACTACAGTTGGCCCAGATCCGTTCTGATCATGATTAGCCGGTCACGCATGAACGCTAAGACATCCCTGTACTACATGCACACGAACCATTATCAAAATACGGTTAGCTGTAACTGAATCAAATATGAACAGAATCGGTCAGGTTTCTGTTGGTTCTACCTATGGATTCAGTTTATAGAAATCTGACATTTTAACTTATTTTTATTTTCATTATCTCTCAGTAAGTCAGGCAGTCTATCAAGGCATGGATGCACACAACCGAATTATGTTGAAGTGGTGAAATCTGTGATGAGTACATACAAATTCAATGAACTATGCTTGATTGGTATCCAGTTGTTTAGGTTTAGAATTCTGGCGTTCATTGTTAGTTACAGTTCGGTTTCACGGGGTAGATAAAGACTTGATTTCAAGTGAAGACTAGGCTTAATAAATGAATTATTCGATCTTCGGGATCTGGTCCCAGACCCACGGTGATGGCCGCTGTGTCGTTGAAGAATCTGATGTTTAGAGTAAACTGTTTAATAGTGGCCGGTCTACGATGAAAAGTATCCCTGTCGGCTTTAACAGACAACGCATTCACGAACTCGAATCTGTTGTTACATATTGAGATGGTTACACCAGAAAAAATCCTTTCGGTGTGTATCCCACGATCGCATATGAATTGACCGTACGTTTCAAGGTGACGGGTATGCATAAACATCTTTTGTCACGTCCGTGTGCATTCATATGATTTGTGCCTCTTTTGGGTTCGCGTGAATGTTTGCACCATGTACTGTCATCAGGTACACTAACATACTAACGTAACGCCTGTGCGCACATCAGTATGTTACCCTCAACCTTGGTTAACTATCATCACGACTAATATCGACTGCTTTCCTGTTCGGACTCATTTGTGTTCATGCTTGGTGTTTCGTTCACTGACCGGGCTCTTGCCTCACGTTTACAACAGCGGGGAATTCCCATAGCGTTTGTTCAAGGGGTAACAACCGGCCCATGCAATCAAGCAACCAATAACACGGTTGAACGTCAGAGTCTTTCCAAACGATAACACCTGGTATTAGGACACTTGTTATCACCTTGGTGACATACTGAGTTAAATCATGCGTTGCTACTGGCAAACATCCGCTTAGCATGTAACAAGAAGTCAGGTACTACCTATCGGATTCTGACACGACACGCAGCATGTGTTCAGCACAAATAAACAATCCGGAAGAGTTAGAGCAGTGATTGCTGTATCAAATATAGTAATTAAGTGCACACTTGGAGCCTTTTTCTAAGCATGATGAGTACCGACTGGAAAAAAGATTACTTGGTTGTCTCGTCTTTTGGTAGTTGAAGCTGTCTGTTTATCAACTATCTAGCTGCTGTCGAATAGAGTAAAAATGGGTCGGTGATATCCGTATAAGTAGTACGGAACCGCAGCTCACTTTCCTCACCAACGCAAGAGGAGTTCGCAGTAGCAGTTTAGGGGGACTGGTGTCGGTCCGGATGAACGTACCAGTTTGTTCAGCGGATTTCAGTAGACATCCTATGTCATTTGCGCTGTTCTAGATTTCTTCCTGTTCCTGGCATCTCGGTTACATATGGCTTTACTTTCGACCTCGATCAGTCCCTCACTTGCCGCGTACTCACGTTAGATGCCTTTTTAAACATTATTTACGTCGTACCCCAGCATATGGATTGCTAGTGCTATTTGTTACGAATGTGATGTAACTTGTGGGAATATTTCAGATTCCCTATGTCCACATGTGAGCGAAAGGCGAATCAGTACGCATTGGTTTTTCACACCGGTGACGGATTTTATCTAGCTTTATCATTGGACTCCGAAATAATGAATTAAGCACCGAATTAATTACAGTAGTATCAAGATATTGTGGTTTTCACCTACTAATGACAGTCGTTAACAGCAGCTGAATTTCCCTTTACAATGAGTTCGCTTCTGCTGTTTTGCAAGTTCCCCCATGTATACGTGATGTCTTTATTCACCTGTAGTGGTCGACTCCTCATTCATTTGCAGTTTTCGATCGTGGGTTTGAGTAAATGGAGCCACGTGTTGAGATACCGTTCACTTCAACGGTAGTGAAGACTTCTTTGTATGAGAACATTTTAGCGAAAGAAAAATGGATATAGGCAGCTTAGATAAAAATTTGCCTTGGGTGTGAGAGGCAACCGTTTGTGGCTTTTTGGCCCCCCATTGACGTTTATTCACTTTAATTAATGAACCATTGATGGACTTCGTATGTTGCGGCTGTAATCAGTTGCAAGCTAATTTCGTCGGTGTTCACATAGCCGACATTCGGAGCACGTTGCATGGCCATCATAGACTGCAGTTTGTTTTTTTTGATCAACTGATCGCATACATGGATGTTCTGGAAATGTACACCACCGAATCGTCACGTTGTTCACGCTGACAGTGACAACTATGATCAGTCCCGATAAGTCTGTGAGCATTTTTGTCTCGAATAGAGGGCGGTTCCGCATCATATCACTAACGAGCATCGCACATTGTTCTCTTCAGGTACAGCCGGACATTCAGCCGACACTACAAACACCTTCAATAGTCTTGCTGATATCTGATCAACAAGCTGAAGAGATGGCGTAATCCAAGCGCGTAGAGTGGTTCACAATTTCAACTGAACTGTTTGCGGCAACTAAGATGTGGGTGGGAGTGCTCTAGCAACACCCTATAGTTTGAACGTGTTAAACGCATTCTATACAGATCGGTCCGGTCATTCATCTTGTTCAGCACGGTGTGGATGCTTTTCGCAGTGGGACTAAACAGAATGATATCCATTTAGATCATCTTTGTTTCGAGAATCCTCTCCGTGTGCAGATCACTCGAATCATCAGCTGCAAATTTAACGATGTCCATGAGAGGGTTGAACAGAAAAGAATGGATCGGACACTCTTTGGTCATTTATCCCGACTCAGCACCAACGAGTGTGTCCTACAGCAAAACATGTGTCATTCACATTTACCAACATCCCCACTCTCTTTTGATAGGTTAGTAATTTTAAATGATCTTTTCTTATCCTGTTCTGATCCTTCTGTACAATTCGCACACATCCAGCGTATTTTTAAATGCCTACTGAAAATTAATCCAAACACTATTGTGAACCACTGACTTCTTCTAGAGTCCCGGCGAACACTACTCAAAATGACGAATACAGTATGTGGTTGGCTATAAGCTCATCCTGATTGCATACACTGTAATCAACCCATCTCTGATCGAACTGAAATCTAGTCTGTTCTTCATGTATCTGACTTTCCTTGGGTTTCTTGAGCAGGCGTAGAAATAAAGCCAGTGGGTAACTTGGGCGTACTAACCACTATAGTGATGTGTTTGCATTTATCCCATAGACTTTGGGTCCTTTTTTGAGAGCGGTACTTCTTGCTGATAAGCAAACTGTTTAAAAGAGCTTTGTTAGTCGTATCAACCTAGCTGTGTCGTCTTTGAAAAGAGATGCAGAGAGCAGACCTGGTCCAGGGGCCTTGTTACGTTCCAACAACTCCAGCCTTCTGCCCAGTTTCGTTTTGGACGGGATCCGTCTGAAACACAGGAACTGATATCTTCAGTACCATTTTCCATATGGACCGGCTGATGTTAGCTGAACTGCTCCTCAAAATGTTTAGCCTATCTGTCAATTTGGCTGGAGCGGCTGGCGCTAAAACAGTCATTCATTTTATGCATAGTCTCATTTACGCCGATTCGTAAACGAACAACCACAATTCGTGAGATATAAGGTCCTGATATTCTGAAACAAACCATCTAATTCCATCTCTTTTGGTCATCCTCCTAACTGATGATCTCGGTCCTTGTGCAAGCTTTTGGTTAGTTTGTGGTGCAACTCTCGACGGTAGTTGCCATTTTCTGAGCTAGATGGAATAAAACCGCCTCTAGTCATGAGGTTTATCTGTAGAACAAAAGTCGTTCGATGAAATACGATCTTTATTGTCAACCACATGCACGCATGTTCGTGTTTAGGAACGAGAGTTCCATTCCACAACACAGCGACAGTTCCCATTCACAAGTCGTGAGTCCTTCTGCCTGGTTTATGTGTGGCTGAAGCCTTCTGTCGTGGGTACTTTTTCCCGCCATTCTTTGTCCGTTAATCCGATTCCATTGAGTGGTAACTCCTTCGGTCGCCCGTGTTTTCCACAATCCACGCATCTCAGACTTTTGGACACAACTTATCACAGCATGGAGATATTCCACCTAGTTTTGAAATAATCACTCCTCTGATTGGGTCACCCATCACGCAGTTATCAAATTCCATAATGACTTTGTGGATCCCTCGTTACCTAACTCTCCTCAATTTTTCGTAACTGATGCGATCTGTTCCCAATATTCGTTGGACCGTCTCACCCAACTCGAACTGGACAATATGTTGGTCACTGCCTCCTGAAAAACATTCTGCATGCATTCTTTGTTCGTAAGGCAGTTTATGAGCGTATGACGTCCAAGCGTGAACAGCAACACGATCTTTGCAAGAGGGACTCCACATTTGAATGACTGCTACCTGATCGATTTGTGTTCATGATTAAGAAGCCCAGGGTGGTCTGCATGCACAACAGTGCTTGCTGCGTTGAAATGCGGTCATCAGAACATGGGGAATTAAGTTGTCTGAAATGTATTCTTGATTCTATCTGAGCCGCTGTTCGTGGGCGTGTACATCGGTATAACAAACACGATGCTATTCTGGAAGTGTTGCACCAATTTGTAACTCTGCACAGTCATTACGCCGACTTCGCAAGACAGTTTCTGTGTCGACAGAGACATTGGGGAAAAGGCGCTTAAATCTTCCATTACCTGGAGGCGAGCTCAAATGATAAACGAAGCAAGAATGATAGAGTGTATCTAGCTCAAAGTTTATGAGGAGCAGCTTGTTGACATGCTCATTGAAGAGTCCTAACACTAAGAACGTTCATGTTTATCACTTGTCTTATCTTTGAGGAGCGAATGCCACCCGAAAGTAATGGAAACCCGAAACAATTGAAGGTTAAAGTAGGATGGAACATCGGTAATGGTCGAAAGATGTAAATTTTAGGAGGGCGATAACTTCACATAGTTTTTGTTCGGTTATGTTGTGAGATGAGACTAACTCAATGGGTGCAGTCCTGACTCACCTTCAGGGAAAAAGAGTGACAGTACACTTGAAGAACGCCGCCTCACAGTTAGCTACTCAAGTTGCTACTACGCTTCGTTCGCGACAGCCATTTGGTTATGCATACTTGGGCTGACAAATGGTGAGTGCGCAACACGTGATACGTTTAGCTTTCCAGTCATCTCCAACACTAACCACCCATTGATCATCCGACTGTTGCATCTTACCAGCCCGTTTGTCTATCAGTCAGGGGATACGTTTGAGTCCTAGTTTTCCAAACGCCTTGCGATTAATGACTGTTGACCCTGTTGGAGGGAGTCACTCCATTCAGACTGTGATCTAACAGTATACATCGTCACTGCACTGAAGGCGTTAACGATTTGGTCTGAATTAACTGCTGCTTTGATCCACTTGCTAACGTGTTACTTCAGGGTGCTTTTGTACAGTTCGCCTTTAAAGTTGGAAAGGGTCTGTAATGTGCCTTGACCAAACCTGACCAATCTGCTCTGTGTTGGTTGCTGAATAGCCAGCTAAAATGTGTGCGCTTACTCTGCAGCCGGTTGTTCAGACTAGCTCTCATCATTCCTTGTTAAGTACAAGAAACCTATATACTGTAGAAAAGAACCTTGTTCGTAGATTAGCACAGATCTATGAAGATATGTACTAGTGAGACCATTGAGGCAAAAATGATTTCTTTTACGGTGGACACTCATAGAGAACGCCTAACCCGGAAACTTTATAAACACGTGAGGCTGACAACACTGGAAATCAGACTTTCATCTGTCTATACCACGTTTGTCCGCAAAGGTGAGGCGTTGACTGGACTGGTGACTCGTAAAATCGGTAACCGACTTGATAGAACCTGCTGTACGACGCGACTGTGAATTTTGTTCAGCTCTAATAAGGCAGTTTACGTACAGCTCAAAAATAGGTTACCTAAATGTGTGATTTCGTTTTGTGCTTACTCTCGCACGCTTCTGTGGAGCATCTCACGTCGTTTGCGCAACCAGGCGTCATTCTCAAAGGATACGTGAAGTGTTAGCCAAATTACATTCCCCTACTCATTCTTAGCCACAGGGCGGACGGCTGGTAATCTCATCAAATGTGACTGCTGGTTTGGTCGGCTGCTCTACTCCTGTTCTGACTGGACAGTGTCATGGTCGATAGACAACCACATATCTGAGCCACGCAGCATGCCCTCAGAGAGACATTTACGTGTCAGGCCTAAGTTAAGGCCTGTATTGTCCGCACGTTTCTTTTACGACTCGGGCTACAAGCACATTTAAGTGCGCGCCTTCCGTACACGTACACATTACACATGGATCGCATTTAGTTAGTTCATCTTTTGTTGGTATTGTCGCATCAATCTCTCGTGATATGCCATTATCGATCTCCTGCTCAGCTGATTGAAAGGAAGCTCCATTATTCAACGACTATCGTCAATTTCAGCCCTAAGTTTTTCATCCGGCCTAGTCCAAGTAATGTCTAATGGGATTGAGTTTAGCGTGGCAGTGATGATCGGGAATGCACTACTTTTCGGTGGTACTACATACCGTCTGTGAAAAACTAAAGCTCAGTGTCGGGTTGTCATGACAGATGAAATCTCTCATCTCCCGCCTTGGCAACAGGATATATACTGTATGAACTGTAATATATGTCGAAGCATTGACATCATGTCCCAGGATTGCCATTAGGGTTGACCACATTCCAGGCATACTGTGTAGAACCTGCTGTGTGTTTATTTTAGATTTCATCTGAATATAACTCGAACTGAACAATCCGAGGTCAAGGCAAAGTGATAAAGACCGCACGACCACACAGTCATATTTTTATTTTATGGAAAGTACATAGATACCAGTAAGTACGTACGAGTATGTATATACATGTGTGCATGCCAAACCCAGACGAGACCTGATCGAAATAATCAGGCCCAAACGTTAGGAAGCCACGCCGAGAACATGGCAATTCCACATTTTGATTCTGTTACATTTCTGGGTTCCCGGCGTGGCTTTGTAGCTCAGCTGATAAGGCATTTATGCATGTTTTCGTCTCCGGTTTGAATGGTTTTTCAAAATTGGGTCTCTACTGACTTATCAAACATGCTAAACTGGTCAATATGGAATGTCTCACACGTTTAGAATAGTACGTCCCAAAAGCTTTTTTGACTATCACTGGTTAAGCATAGGTAAAAGTGCTCAAATTCAAGATGACGACTTCCAACCGGGTATGATTGCCATCAGTCACATTACTTATAGGAGGGAACCAAACCCGTCGTCTTGCTCTGTTGACTGTTTCTCCTGGTACATCTAACTGTAAACTCGGAACGGAGGTTTGAGCGAGAGTGTATTAGTAAAAGCCATCACGAGAATCGTCAATCATTAAACAGTATCAACTGAGTTTTTATGAAACTGATTGAATAGAACATGAATAAGCAAAAATCTACCTTGATGCACTGGATAATCAAAATAAACTGTCATTAGGATAGTTTCGTTTTTGTGTTCCCGCTCTTTGAACTCCCTCCATGATGGATCATTTTCTTATACTTTTCAATTTATCTTGACCTTGTTATACAGAGTTGAAGTTATGGGCGAATTCTGCTTCTACTCTCACCCCATTACTTTTCTATCAGTCTCCCACACTGGTTTTCGCATAAGATGAATTAAGACAACACTTTTGATACATTACTACCTCAGCAAGTTTTATATCCAGAAATGATTTATTCCCACGCGTTGGTAATGTGATTTTAGATGACACCCAACTGTGAAAAGTCAGGGCTTTGGCTGGATTCGAACCAGCGACAGACAGAACATGCCTCAACGCGACAAGCGCTCTACCAGCTGAGCTACGAAGCCACACCGGGAGCTCTGAAATTTCACATTTGGACTCTGTCTGTCGCTTGTTCGAATCCAGCCGAAGCCCTGACTTTTCACAGTTGGGTCTCATCTAAAATCATAAATCTGCCACACTACTCATAAGTAGAATTTTGCTGAAACACAATAGGAAGACGATACATGTCTTACGTGCGGATATCCGTTTATTCCGTTATGTTTTTTTCTCTCTTACTATCGGTTCAGACGCCCGGGTGCCTCACTACGACGGTCCGGATTGGAGTTAACAGACCATCTATCTGATGAGATATACACTGAAGTCTGACAAAAGCCCCGGGTCACTGATTCAGTGAACCACTGCGAAATCACGATTTCGAATGTAGTGCAAGCCACCACCTGATTTGTGGGGGGTCATTCGGGGTACTGATTGTCGACCTCAGATTGCTGCAATGTTTTCGGCCCTAATGCATAGTCGACCCTGAGAAAATATTTTTAACAATGCCAGATGAGGTGATCTAGCAGGCCACGCGATCAGTCCGCCTGTTCCAACCCACCGGCCAGGAAAGTTTTCATCCAGTTACGATCAGATAAATTATGTGGAGTGAGTCGGGCTCCGATCTGTTTGAAGTAGGTGACCCAGCGTCTAACGGTAATAGGAACTAACTAACCTAGCATGGTGAAGTTTGCAGCTATATGAAAAACCATGTCTCATTGAGGGTGTTGTAGGCACCGAACCATGTAACAAATTCGGGGTTGAAATCATCTATGCATTTCACTTCGGGCCCGATATTCTTGCATATAGTTGTTCATTCTAACATGAAAGTGAAATACCACATCATCCGAAAAACAAGGTTTCCAAGCAACACCCGTTGTTCACCGAGCATATCAACTTATCCGTCGTGATGAAGCCCACATTTCTTCTAATCTCCATTTTTAAGATGATAATATTGTGAGACCTAGAAGATGTGGAATTCAGTTTGGTGCAGGATCTGCCTCACAGAAGAGTTTTTAATATAAATCTTTGGATTTCCTTCTACGACAAACCGTAGAGCTGTTTATTTATGGTCACGAGTTTTTAGATTCTCCGTCGGAGCTTTGGATCAACTGATCCTGCAGTTATGAGTGGGAATTTTAGCTAGCCTACGAATAATGAGTGGCTTTTTCCTTCTTTGATGCCTCCAAATTCGTCCGATATATGCGCCCCAACTTAATTAGGTAACGTTAAACAGTTCGGGTGGATTTTGCCATAAATTGTGAAATTCATGGAAAAAAATTGTACGATAGATTGAAACCGACCGTTATAGTTTTAAACAACACTTGGTTGGTGATAACATCGCACAGTGAACATTGCAGTGATCCAGTGTGTCGTACTATCAGTTGAGTCACTTCTCGTTAACTTGGTTCAATCGACGACTGGTCTGACCACCGATCACGGTTTAGATGAATTCATACTCATTCACAACTGTTCACAGATATTGCAACCTCATGATTTTTCGGTCAGCTCCTTTCGGAACGAATTACTACAGTCGATTTTCGCTCCTGTTGGAGCTTGTCAGTAGTCCATATCCTTACCACGGCCGGGCTTAGTAGTTGTGCCCTGCATTCATGAGGCAATCTTGTCAATCATATTATTTTTGACTTCACATTAGGCACGATCGAACTGTCACATGCAATCACCCAACCACATTCGTTTGTGAATGAAATTGGGATTACCCAGTCGCCTCGAGTGATAACGCGGTGACTGTTCTGTTAATTCACATCGGTAACTCCACGAATAGGAAATCTCTCTAGGTTCAAATCACAGAAGTAAGTTGTTGAGCGAACGTGGCCGGATGTTTTTAAAGAATCCTTTGGTAGTAACTACCGTTAACTCTGGTTCAGTGGTTACTACGTTTGCATCATGAAAAGGTGGTCAGGGTTGTAGTTTCGGCTGTGTTAAGCTTGTGGACTGTTGGCGAGTTGTAACAGGAGTGGAACTCGAACACATTTCTTTTTCCGAAAGTGACTGGCCAAGAGTTCTAACGAAACGCATGAGCTGTGATCAAGTGTCTACACTTACTCCATACTGACTAAAATCCTTCTAATACTTACCAGTGAACACAATCAACAGCACACCGTTATTCTGCGTAGGGATAGTCGTAATATTTTTTGTGAAGGCCATGTTACCACCCTGAAACAGATTAGACTGAAGGTTTGTGTGGCTGACCGTGCACATTACAGTCTTGATAATGTGACACACCTAGCCAATCCTCCTGTGAGTGTTATAAGCAAACGAACCCTCTTGCCGGCCCTTGATCATCACTTGAATTCGACTCTCAATAACCTTATGCATTCGTTTATTGATTTCAGCGATGGTCACGTACAAAACCACTTCATTCTTGTTAGCACTGATAACCGTCCTAATTTGTATGCATAGCTCAAACGAAGAGGACGAGCAGACTCTGCATGTCTGACTCGCGGGCCAGTAACCTTAGTCCTTCCGTGTACCATCTGTGTAGGAAGGTTCTAATAGAAGGGTGCAACCAACACAGGTCATTCTGGTTTAAAGACGCCACATAAAGGACAAGTTTGTTTCTTCTTTACCATTTATTGGGTCGTAACAACATAGGGGCCATAAGAAGAGCTGGAAATGCCAACAGATAACCCAAGTCTGGACTGGGGCTCAGTGACAGAATCTCGTGATGTCAGGTAACAGAACAAGAGTATCACGGTCGTTTTGACTGAGCTCTGTATTAGGTCGAGTAGAGCAATAAAGGCTTACGCTTTGTGGAATACCTCTTGGTTAGGTCAGTGTAATAAAACCTGCGAAAGTATTCATGCATGGCTTGTATCCGTTCATCTTCAGCTCACTGTGCAGCTGCGTCAACTGAATCCGTGTTTTCAGATGCTCGTGTACGAGACTGAACTCTCTGATATGGCACGTGAACTAATTTATTCGTGGGATATTAACTGAAAAGCACCTCCTAGGAACCATTTAATGAGCGTTGGTCTGATGTAGCTTTGAGAACCTACCAACAGCTCAATAGGACTCGAGCTGGGTTAATCAGTCTTGTGTGAGAGTTCAACTTGCCAGAGCAGTATATGAAGATTCCTCATAAGTGAAGTTGTGTATTTTCGTGATCTGTTCTGTTATCAGTGTGCAAACGAGTAGGGATTTAGTCCAAAATGACTGACCAATTGCTTCTTTTTGGGGAAACTGGACCAATTTCAAGGCTCCCGGATGTCTATCACTTCAATGGGATTACCCCCTTTGAATACACTCTTATATGATAAACGTGGCCCTTGGTCAGGACTTTCATTTCATGGAAACATTTCATTCCTGAAATATGAGGTGACCGCTGAACTTCTAAGCGGGATGTGCATCAACATCTTCTTCAACTAACGTTCATTCTTGTGTGTTTAGGAAAGTGGTACGAGCTATGAAGTAGCTTTGAGTTTCGCTCAGTTCCCTATCACTTCATGTAACCAGCCACGTTTGGTTTTTTTGGAGAGAGAGAGAAAGGATACTGCTTGATCAGCAACACAACGCCATCGTGGCCGACTCACATGTAGCAAAATTTGTTGAGTATTCTTGATTATTCCATGCTACTGATGCCTCAATTTTGTGAGAAGTTGAAGGTTTCAGTAACTATTGGCAACATCGCCATTGCATTTCTCCAAACCAGTGTCACAGAATAAAATTACACGAAGGCTTCGATTTTCTAACTGGGCTCCAATTTCCAACTGATCGCTTCTGCGGTTTGGAATACGCAGTTGGTGATAAGTCCATTAACAACCACTTGGAAGTGTACTTATAGTTTTCGGCTGTTTGGGCTGGGGACAGAACAGTTAGGTGATCACTTGTTGGTTGTCTGAAAACTGCTCACCGTGTCTCTGAGGCTTTAGCATGCATTCACTCTTTTTCAAGGAAAATTTGGTGTTACTGCCCGATTAGTTTGTCGTTCTGGTAGTATTGTGTAAGAAGTCAGTTATTAAGGCAAGATCCTGACTGATCTGTCATTACTGATAATCTGATGATCGCGCACTCACAGTTTCCAACTCCAATTTCCGTCCATGACGTTGCAAGGTTGTACTCATTCGCCATGTGCATTTCGTTTCAATGTGGCTAGTGTTATGTCTTAACAACCACCCGTTGTCGTTTTGTCAGTTTTGAAGCAATTGTCCTTAGGTTACTTCTGTCTGTTTCGTCGTTTGACCATTCACCAAAGTCAGTTTGAGATAGTTCACTGGATGTCGGATCAATCGACTATGCTCAGGAGCGGCGTTAGTGGATTCCACCGTGAACTATTTGAGAAATCCTGCCGGGGCAGTCGATCCCCTGGATCAGTCGGCGAATTCCACACGACAGAATGGGACGGGTGGGTAACAGAGTCCAAATGTGAAATTTTCGAGCTCCTGGTGTGGCTTCGTAGCTCAGCTAGCAGAGCACTTGCCGCGTTGAGATATGCTATTCCAGTCGCTGGTTCAAACCTAGCCAAGACCCTGACTTCTCACAGCTGAGTCTCATATAATTGAATATCCTTTTAACTGACCACTATTAGGTAACATCCGAGTGGATACGGAATACACCATTAATTTTCTCTTAAAGTTGAATGTTTTCAATGGTAGGTATCAATTTTATGGGATTCGATTAGTCTGTTCTTTCCGCAATGCTTTTATCGAGGTCTGCAGTGATAGGTAAGATTAATTGGACAAAGGTTCACAGTATGCACAGATTTCAATTAAATATTTTGAGATTCTTCGAAAAGGAATGCATTTTCTGACTTCGACATGTTGGAAAGACAAAACTGAGCAAAATAGCTTTTTTGAATAAATGTGCATTGTCGTCGGCAGTGATTAAGCACAACAAAAGCCGAAGTATTTTTCTGATTTTTATCTAACAACAGGTAGTTTCCAGGTAAAAATCAGGGAAAGTACAACCGAGAAATGCAGAGTTGTTGAGCGTGTACAATAGACATTCACTAATACGTCTCCGGTTATAAACTAGCGCTTAGGAAACAGCACTTTTCGCGTATCTCCTTGAGGTTGTGGCCGTACTGTTATGAATCACTTCAAGCGAGCCAGAGTTTGATACGGACACTTCCACCGTGTATCCACTTGCTGCCGCGTTCGCTGCTTCTGCGGTCACTGGGTCCCGTGTCTTGAAGATGTTACGAAAAATCTTTCGAGTCTTCCCACTGGACGGTTGACGTCGATCTCCCGCGTGTGGCAAGAACAGGCTGAGTGAGAATCCCACCAATGCGAGACTGGAAAAAATCAGGATGGATCCGAGCACCGAAACACGCTGTAGGAACACCTGCCCCAAATACGGTGCAGTCAAAACCCCTATTCGATAGAAAGTGGACATGACACCGTAGGCCAGACTTCGAATCCGTGGGTTGTACAAGCCGGTCAAGTAAATTGCTGTTGCATTGTTTCCAGCGGCAGCGACCGCTCGAGTTGCAAAAAAGATCACGCGAAGTGCATTTGGAGGCATACAGAATGCCTAAAATGCAGGAAATAGAGAAAATGCGATCTTTTAAACACGGAATGGTATCAGTGACTGAAGTATTTGCCATCTAACCAGGTGGTCTAGTTTGTGACACGGTTGTTAAATGCCCCTATCTTTCTCCTCCATTCGGTTGGTCCGACAACCGGCAAGAATAGACGTTACGCGATGATAATATCCATTCCCATAGTGACATGCCATTTTTGTTATATTAGTCATTCCCTGGTCTACCCCGTATCATCCAAATTTTTTTTTAAATATCGCCTTTTAATCCAAGGCTTTGCTGGATTCGCTTTGAACAGCCTGCACGTCCCATCGCGAATGTCCTATTCAGTTGAACTAGTTGACTGACACACTCTATAGAATGACCACCTGAGTCGGTGCGCGTGTTCTCGGTCCCAATGGAAGTTTAAATCTTGTCCAGTATCTTTATCGAACGAGCATCATTCAACCGGCGCTGAGCACGACCGAATTGTCGTATCTGGATATTTGGACTGACAGTATGATTATGGAAACTTTGTTTGAGACGATTAGGCAATCTAACCACTACCCGTAAGCGAATGCTGAGTGTTAAATCAAATTGGGCTGCATGTATTGGTTATCCGACGTCCTCCCGCGGTAGGTTAATGTCAACTTTGTCCTGTTACTAAAGCCTGAAATTGTCCTGTCAACCAAAGCAACATATATGTTTCATCTAGTCTGCAACACGTTCTGGGAGCACACTGCTAAAATGGCGAAACATAAGCATTCCAAATGGTTTGCTTAACCAACACCATGCAAATTTTGTTTCATAGAAACGTATCCTAATAAGACTAACGTCGTACTGGCCTCTCTGTACACAGCATAAACTGATGGCCAGTTCAACATACTGTAGTGATGACCTTCGACACAAATTCTGTATATCATTACTTATTATCATGTCACAAGTTCAATACTGCTTACAGTTAACTGCACATTTTATGTACATATACTCAAAGGGGTTAAACTTTTATATGTTGTGATTCTGCCTTACCTTCTACGAACTTAGCGAAGACCAATAACTTCACTTCACAAGCCCGATGGCAGGTCATCTCTTGTTCCAATTAATGATATTAACTGCTAATGAGCACATCAGTGGTGAATGAAACTGGCGTGGTGCATTTTTATCTAACATTCCAGTCGAAATACTGAGTAAAATGTTGGGGGTACACTCAAAGGTAACTGATGTTCAGTTTTGTATAATGTATACACGTACTCTTAGTCCAACTTTGCGCTTTAAGTATTTCCGTAGTTGAGTCCTGTTTCCTTCTGCGTTACCTACTGTTTAGTTTTTCTCGTAAATTACACCTTATCGTTAGGATGTCACTAGTTTGGTTCGCACATAGCTTACCGTTTGACCAACGGACTTGATCGAATCATGCTGTAAAGTCCTGCACTCAAGCTTTTCGGTTCCATTCCGTCTGGTTTACACTTGGAAGAGTGGACAAATCCAGGTACAGTACAGCGCCGGTAACTTGTGGTGACTTGTACACTTATGGGTCCCCTTGTTTTAGCCACGGTGTCAAGATAATCAGAGCAGAGATATCACCGATCAAGTTCTGTGTGCCAGTCTCAGTACGTACAACTTCATTCAGTGACCTAACAGTGAATAACGTTGTTATTAAGCTATTGTTTACTTCAATGTAGTGTAACCTTATACCGGAATGATGCTGATTAACCCAGTGCGTACATGTACACACACTTGACTTCTGTCACCTGATCAATAACTATCTAATTGTACACGGTTCACAAAGTTTACTGATCCAGCTTGCGACCTTATTCTGATCACACAAGGACAATTAGTTCAGTAATGTTAACTGAAGTGTTGCCTTAATCGTTATCCGTGATTTATCTAGTTTTTTTTAATCACCAATTTCTGCCATTTTGGATGGGTTAGTTGAACTCACTTCAACAAACAGCAAGACAGAAGTAAAAAAGAAACACGTGTTTATGGTCAGTCGGCGACCAATCAGTGAGATTAGCCCTAGGGCAATCGGGAAGCTTGCCACGCTACCAATGACGGAGGAGGTGAGCGAAATGTATCCTTCCTTGAGTAGGGGCAAGCAGCAGTCCTCATTGCGCGTTGATTTCTGGCCATTTCCGTAAGGCTGTTCTGAAATACCTCGCGATACTGACTGAATGAAAAGGGGGGATATGTGTCATATGAGTAATTGAGTAATGCGATGCATAAATTAATATATTAGGACAGCTAGGATTTCGAACGCAGCGTTTACAAACAATGATCATCCTACATCGTTCATCCTTGCCATCATATGAAATTTGGTAAGACTTAATCAGACGTTGGTCATTCTACAGAAGTATGGGTATCATGAAAGTTTGGTTCACATAAACTGAACGTTACTCACAGTTGGTCAGAGAAGTCGCAGCCCTGTAGACTGTAGGCATTCCCCTACGAGTTTCGCTTTTAATAATGCTGTTCAGTACTGAGTACCTCTGCCAAAGTCAAGGTTAAAATTCCGGTCCTGATTTATTGAGGAAACAGTGGTGATCCTTACGCCAATGACCTCACATCAGGTATAGTCGGTGTGTCTTGTGCAAATACTCTGTCACATTTGCTTGTGGGTGATGCTCAGGTTTTCCGATCACCTCGAATGGGGAAACAGTTACCGTGCTGTTAAGTTCACTCGATGATCTCACGACTAAGACTTCTCTTCTAGTATAAGGTCAGCGGCTTAGTGGTCAACACAGTTATTAACGTGCAGTCTCCACCATGAGAAGGAGATACACAACTGACGAGCTTCAACAAAAGGGATACTTGAGCACAATGCTTTGTTTCGAAAAGGACTGACTACAAAGTCCATCAGAATGCAACAGGCGTGAACAGTTGTGAGTAATGTTCAGCTTATAACAGGATGGTTTTTGGTGGCTTTGATGAGAAAATGCAACTATTCACAAATAAGGAAACAAAAGAAGGTGAGCACGTTAAATAATAACATAGGTCTGCACATCTCTGTTGCTTCTTTGTCAGTTTCCTTTACGCTGATTCGATTCCAAATCGATCCTGCAATGCTTTCTATATCTGTATTGTCTAATTCTTTGAACAGCCCGTTCCAGTTTCTATTCTTCAGATGTTTATGGATAGCTAGCAGTTATAAAACTGTTGTCATGTATGTTTTCAATTTTGAATTGATCGATCTCATTAAACCTGTTGGGAGATATTTCGACTTGTCTCAGGAGCCCTCATCGCGGGGCCGTCGATTGGAGGTAACAAGACAGTTACTGTGTCTCCTCTCGAGGCGACCGGGAAATTACAGCATTACTCATACGCGAAAGTTGGTGAGTGTTCCGAATTGATAATTCGGCCATGCCTAATTTGAGGTCAATGACGTAGTAATCAACACGGTTGTCTGGTGAATGCGTGGTCAGAGTTCTGGCCCCGTTCGTTGCAAGGATATGTACTACTGACGAGCTCTAATGAGAGCGAATCTCGAGCCTAGTGTTTCTCTTCAAAAGAGGCTGGCTGGAAATTCGACCTGAATGTGGAGGCTGCAATCAAACTTCAATGATGTTCAACTCCAAATTAACTAGGTTCCCGACTACCCATCAGAAAGTTTTTTATATAAATTTTTCATCTAACTACATCAGAGGTTCAATCGGCTTACAAATAATCGCAATGAACTTAGGCTTCGGTTGATGAGCCTAAGTATCTCGTCAAAACCACCTACTGAAAAAGGGTAACTTCGTATTTGTACACACCAGACAACCGTTAATTAGCTATAGGGGCATTAGAAATTTGTCATCCGCATCACCAAAGGCAGCAATATATCAGTGATTTGCGCTGGTGCTCAACAGCTACACAACCTCGGCTCGGTGTTTTGATTTAGTAGCCAGAGATAACGAAGAACCTTAAGTTGGAATTTATCTTTCTTACAAACTCCAAGAACAATTATGAAGAATGACATGGCACACTAGCACTTCGTCATTGGTACCGTTGAATTACGCTTGATCAAGCCACGTATAGCTCTTTAGTGGATTATACAGAGTCAGTGATTTTGACCTTTCCTCCAGGCGCTTAGCCGTGCGAGTCCTTGAACATTATACAGTCTAGCTCAATGGTGGATTACGGAATTAAATCAATGGTGCTATATAAGCATGACTAGTGAATTCGAATCACTTGATTAACCTGATCAATGCGCTCCGTTTAACCTGCCGCGTAATGGCCACTCGGTCGCTACGTCATTTTCTGGCTACAGCTGACATTAGTTAACTGTGCCTGTATAAAGAAGCCATAAGTGCGTTTGAATATTCCTTGGTCAACCCTCAAGTTGCTGACCCACTTTTCAGGTGGGAACTTGCTTGCAACTCGACACTCATCCTTCTGACTACACCAGTCAGTTCTTTCTCCGTTAACGGTTGCCATGTAAAGTAGTGTTGTAACAATGATATATTTAGTCTGGTAGTAAATAACTGTAAACGAACCTGTTTCATACACTGTATTTTCCGTGACACACTATCCTCCTGACATAAAATTGCACGCTTATGCCTGACAGCTGAAGTGGTGAGCTTCTCGTTTACACACAGCCATAATTGTGGGTAATCGATCTTGAAGCCTCAGATATAACTCATATGGCAAATTATTGCACAGAGTTTCGAAAAACGAAACCCACCACTAATTGGTTAATATAAGAATAGACACATCACGTCGGTATACAAACCGCGCTGTAACTTGTAGCCTGTAATTAGGGAAGTCACATACGCTGGCCTCGGGTATCTATCACATTTCTTTGGTTAGACCATTATTGGCATGTCGTAAAATTCTAACGTTGTGACAACATCTGTGCTGTCTGTGCAAACGGAGAATCCCACACTTTCATCACAAATATATGCAAGCAAAATAAATCTGAATGGTCAGTAAACGGGCTACTAACTGTAATCTTTCCTGTTGAGTTGTTCTACATTCCCTAGCAGCAAGTTATCAGAAAGTACGTAGGTCTTTTCAACTTATTTGCTACCGGTCAAACGAACAGTAACAGCGATTGACAGACAAAGATCAACCCTATGAAAAGAAATGCTTACAATCCACAGGCTTCTATCTTATGTTGAATTCTAACCGCTGAACTCGTTACTCGCCTTCACCATGCAAATCACAGGCATGATGCTGATTACAGTAGTTACTGGTAAGTAGTCTGAAATTTGGTTGATACGACTTGAAAACCACCAGGATTTGATTGACGATGTAATTTTGTTAGTTGTTTAGTTATTTGGAACAGTTTTCTGCGGACTTCTTTCGAATGAAACACAACACTCCAGCGTCGTTTTAGATGGATTCACCTACCAAGCGTATCATTTCAATGACCGGGATGGGAACTGTTTTTACAAATACTTGTAAGGCAGCTGCGTTTGCAGCCTCACCGCTAGCCGCATACTAGCTACGACCAGGTTATATATTGTAAAAGTCCAGATAATTGCATCGGAGCATGGCTTTTCTGAAAGGAGCCTGCTGATATGTTCACTTGAATACAAATTGTGCAGTCCTCTGTGGGTGACGTTCACTTCGCATCATTCGAACCTCCGAAATTTTATCGTTAATTAGTACTTTACATGCCTGAGGAATTTAGTCGTACGTTCATTGACCTGAGTTAGTAAAAGAGTTACCGAGTCTTTTGTCAAAGCGATCGCATAAACTGGACGTCATTCGAAAGCCGATGCGATTGAGCGGTTAGATAGTATAATTTGGGTGGTTGTCTCCTGTGTGCCCGAGCCGCGTTAGCACCAAACCATCACCCTGCAAACTGTCATTTGCAGTGTGCATATGCTGGTCATAGTGTCTGAATTTTGCCGGAGGGTTTTACGCTCAACGAGACTGAACCTTGAGGAGCTGTGACGGCCAGTACATCTCGATGGCCTGTTGGACGAAACTGGACAGTGTGATGGTCACACCAATAGTACCACTCATGCCAGGCAGGACAATGGGTAGAAGTCTGAAAAACCACAATCTCCCGGTCCTCCAGGTTGGTGGTTGGAAGAAGTTTGGCATCTTTTTTCTGAAAAATATACTACTTCCGGTACACTGTCACTCATCCGCTGCCTTGCGGTACAGGCTCATGGGCCAAAGGCCTTGGTTGAGAACCGTAATAGTGTGGTGGAATGGCAGGTCGGAGGTGTGAGTTTTCGAACGCTCGGCCGAATACCTGAACGCGGGGGAGGTACGTTCAAAAGCCAGCCGCGATCGGATCAAGAACAACGTGCGCGACCGGATGAGTCATCGCTCGACTGGATCGGACCAACGGGCGAGGCAGGGCAGGCGAAATACGACAGACGGCCAGATCGGAGGCGTGGTTTTTCCAACATTTAGAGAAACATCTCGACACGATGTTGGAATACGGTCAAGGCCAACATTGGGTGGATGGCGGACAGCACGAGCAGCCGGACGAGCCATCACGCAAGGAAATCGGACAAACAGACGAGGAATTGCAGGCGGAAAACCCTCCGATAGAAAGCACTGATCACACACGTAAACCGGTTAGAAGTGCACACGACGTGTGAACGGAAACCGGGGGTGTTGTGGATTGGAATTATGACTCATAAACGAGAGAGCGCGCGTTGCATGTGACTGGCGATTTGGACAATAAAGATTGTGCTTCATTGGACGCCTTCTCGCTACAATAATTCCCCTGTGTAGGTCTAAGCGTCCTGGCAATATCTCAGCACACATACAACCATGAATACTCACAACACTGTTATTTCCTTATTGCATCAGTCGTCTTGCAGTATAGACGGGGTCGCCTTATCTGCTGCACGTGGCAGGGCGGATAGGCGAAAACATTCTACCGCTGAACCCCCAACCTATTCTATCACATTTATTTCTTGGGCGTTTCCCGATGCCAATCTCTGGCGGCTACTCTGCACGTCCCAAAACAAGTATGGCAAATCATACTAACACTATGGGGATGAGTCCCACCTCTCTCTCTCCGTCTTCAAATATCCCTCGTCACTTGCTTAGTCTCAAAATGCGAATTAATATACTTGCATCCGAAGTCCACACTATAAAACATACAGGTCAACAGTCCGCTCTCACAGGAACGTAAACTCGTTGCATGTCGATGTCTGCCGTATCTCAGACACCAGAATCCACGACAGTAGTCAACGTATGAAACTGATAGCATCCGCACTGGCTACGCGGTACTGGTTATGCAATTCTAATGACTCGGTGGCCGCGGTTACCGATCAATTTGGAGTATATGTAGTCCTCAGCACAACAGCCACAGTCACATTGGTGGATTGGATTCCTGTTAGCAGTAAACTTTCTGCCGTCCGCCTGTTACGCTCTGCTAAAGCCAGCTGTAGACACAAAATGGCCAGAAATCTGCTCATTGTGTCTGCTTCCGCTCCTACTGATTGTAGTGACGTCGGCGTCAAGAACGCGTTCTACTCGGGTTTGGCCGCTCTCTTTCGGTCGACACGTGGCTCTGATATGGTCATTCTGGCCGGAGGTTTGAACGCTCAGGTCGGCCATCTTGGTAAGGCCGAGTCTCGCTTAGGTGGTAGGTTTGTGATAGAATCATATGGGTCGGATAGTAGCGAGCGACTGTTGCAACTGTTCACTGAGCATAAGATTATTTTAGTCAGCACTAGTTCTGTGAATCGTGCATGTCTTTGGTGTAGTTGACGCTCACCTTCTCCGAATCAGGTCTGGTTCTAGATAGACCACATAACTATTAGTTATTCGATTCGGGAATGGCGTTTTTAATGGAGGACATACTTGAATTCAGACCATGCGTCGGTGCGTTGTCGTTCCGTTGTTATATTTGCTGGGCAATGACCCCACCGACAACAACGACTGGCTTTTGAGAAACTGGCTTCACCATCGGTAAAGCATGAGTACCAAACCACCTGAGAACGTTGCCTTGGATGTTTTCACTCCGAGAATCCTAATGGTCGCTGGATTGAAATTTCACAAGCCGTTTGTGAAGCACATACTGCAGCATGAGGCTTGGTGAGGGGTGTACATGGATTGAACAGACATTGGATCTGGGAGAAATCGCTGGAGTTGTTAGAAGCCCGACGGAACATTCCTTTTGTTAGTCTGCGTGGCAATCCTAGGGGAGACATCCGTCGGAGACATGAACGTGGTCCAGAGGTTGGTCATGTGGCCTGGTTAGTGGAAAAATTTAAGGAAGTGGAGATCGCATTTGCTCTAGGGAATATCGGTAGACTCTTTAAGCTGACCTGTGCCGCTGGTCCCTGGCGACCGTCCGTCAGCGAACCTGTCGGCGAGACAAATGGCACACTAATCTTTCATGAGTGCAGAAGGTTATGGCGGTGAGCGGATCACCGAGAGTCAATTCATCTGGCCTTCTGCTTCTATTGTGTTGTCGCCACAAACTTGTGATGTAGCACCGCGGTCGTGGTAGATTCGGAACCACCCAGTGAAACGCAATAGGTCCGTTTTTGCAGATGGTCTTGTGCCAGCGCTTTTCACAGAAGATAGCGAGGCGTCAGTGGGGATCTTGACTCAGTTTTTTCAACCTGTGCGGTCGACAGAGCTCATTCCTGCTTGCTGGGGTCACGCCATAATAATTCCCATGATCAAGAAATGTATCAGGAACTCTTTTGAAAGACATAGGGGAATTAGTTCTACACCAGTCGTTCCTAGGGTTCTCGCATCCATTATACTTCGTTGACTCACTGCCGTTGGTGTAGGAAACATTAGGGATGAGCAAACAGGATTTCGCTCATGGCGAGGATACATGGATCACATATTTGATCTTCGTTAAATCCTGGAGTAGCACCATGTACACCGCCGACCAGAAATCGACGTATTTTTCGACTATATAGATGCGTTCCATTCGGTGGACAGATCTACACTATTGGTCGCTTAAATGTAGGGGTGCGCCGACCAAGTGTGTGACAGTAGGTGCCGAGTATGTGACAGTTCCCTTATCAGGAGTGACAAAGGGTTGTCCCATCTCACCATTTTTATCCAATTTTGTTATAGACGCAATACTGGTGGTTTGTCACCGGCAGTCATACGATGCCGGTGTGGACCTCCTACCTGATGGGTGATTGACGTTGGTTATACTGACGACGAGGTGTTGCTGTTTGACAATCTTCAAGCAGCACAAACAATGACAGATGCCATTTTGCGCTCTGTCAACTTCTTCCGAATGCGCTTTTCGACCTCAAATTACGATGTGATTTCAACATAGTTTTAATGTTAGGTAATGAAGTCATGGAGGCTGTTGACCGGTTTTTGTGCCCGTGAAGCTGCATCAGTGGCGAGGACGACGGAGGTGTAGGGAATGAAATAGAAGCGCGAATCTCTAAAGCTACGGTGGTGTTCTCTAATCTCGGGCACCCATGGTGATGCTCGAATGTCGCGTTTGTAAGGTGACAGTGAGGGCAGTGTTGTTGTACGGCAGCATAACATGGCTGCTTAGGATGGAAAACGTGAACCGTCTTCAGGTATTTGACCACTGATTTCGATCGCTGGCACCTGATGATACTGTCGAGTATGTTACGAAGATGTTGGAATATCGGTGTTTGGCATGGATTGCCAGAAATATTCTTTTGTTCATTCCTTACATTTGTACAGACTTAGATGGTTAGGTTATGTGTTGATGATTCCAGCTCATTGTCTATCTTCCCGAGCACTCTGCCTACGCTGCTGCCGACTGACGTAAGGTGCGAGGTGGACAGGTGATGATCTGGCGTAAATAAATGAAGTCGTCCACCAAGCGACTGACCACAGTAGGTCGGGTTGATCTCTCAGGCTGGGGACCTCAAGATTCATAGGTGAAATGGCGGCTAACCGAGGTCAGTCGTTGTTTGGCCGAGTTGTCTGTGGGGTGAGTGCACTTAGTGACTTAAATCGTAAAGAATCCATCCTGCTCTATACGTCTTATTTTCACCTGCAGCTCGGTTGTTTGGTTGCAAGTTGTAAGCGCCTCAGTGCTGAGTGTTCGAACATAGACGTAGCCATTTCTAATAATTAGGTCTCTTCCCCCTCTTTTTTCTTCTCTCTCCCTATACAAGGCAAGTTGTTTCTTCCCGTAAGTGTGTGGAAGTTGAGTAACAGTATGAATCACCGGTGTATTGTTATCTATGACGATAATGTTGTATGCTCAATGTTTCGTCGATTTGCCAGTCGCAGACAAACTGAAGACCATCCACGTACATTAACTGTCATCTCCTTCAACCCGCTCCTGTCGAAAGTGCAAGAATGGTAGTTCGCCCCTGTTCCAGGCCGTCTGTAGCGCTTATCTTGCTACGTCCTTACTAGACAGCCTCTTTTATCACTGTTCCACCGATTGCACATTACATACGATCGAACACAGCCACATTTGCCTGTGAGTACTGTTCTATTTGTGTAATCGTTCCCGGAGTATACATAAGTTGTTCTGTTAAATCCCATCGATGATCCCGTAATTAGACTTCTCAATTAGGTTAACATCACAGGATTCCCTAAGCTTTCAGAACAAATTATTCGTTACTATTACTTAGTAAGCAGTTTGACGAAAAACTGAAGACCACTCACAGTTGGTAACAAAAGCGTCGTAAATACATCGTAAAATGACGCTTAACAGCTGAGTCGGGTGCATACCAACTGTTGTCTATGGATCTTAGGTAATCGCTAGTTTCTCATCAACGGAGTCGGCGACTTTCTAACTAGATATTTAGTTGAGTAATGTAACTTACGAAGCAAAATTACAATAGACATTGTACTCTCATACAGTGGAACTACGAATTGTCTCAACTTGACAGTAGTGTTGCGTTTTGCCAATCGCAGTAATACAAACCGTTTTCCGTTTAACCGGTTGTCCGGATGTATCGAATATTTCATTCAAATTTAAATTTAAACTAAGGTGTTTAATCCAAACACTGCACAACATCGTGAGTGATCAGATTTTTACAGAGGTAGAAACACTAACTCACTGAAGCGGGACGGTTAGCTCTAAATTGTTTATTGCATGTTGGGAGTCATGGCAACCTGGTAGACTTGCTGTGACAACTGTCGAGGTAGCTGGTAACAGTCCAACACAACCCTATAGCGTTCACAATTGCATTTTGTGTTGATCGCCTAAGTCTATTTATTTTCGTTTACAAGTTTTTAAACAACAAACGACTAGAAGCACAATGGCTAATAACATTCAAAAAACGGTGACAAAATTGACACAACGGCCCCTGAGGCTGACGCAAACATACTGGATATACACTGGGAATAATTAATGTGTATGGATTTTACGTATATTCGTTCATCAGACTGCTGCCTAAGACTCCACGAATGCCGAAGTTGCGAACAAAACAATAAACTGCAACAAGCAAGGTGTACATGCTGCCACTTTCCAAAAGAAACTTTCCTGTCCGAGAAAAGCTTTCACGAGGTACGGTATTTTTACATTAGGTGATTCCTTTGAATAAGCGAGTCTGGTGCAAAAAAGTGCGATTGGCTCTTCAGAAAGGGAAGTGGACTAAATCTCCTCAGAAAGAAAATAATAGGGTAGGTTGTCAGGTCAGATACAGAGTGGAGTACTAAATTAATGAAGACCGTCCGTTAAATATCATCGCAACTTCCTCTCAAAACTTACAGTCGTACTTATTCACAATTCAGGAAACTTTTGGAAAACCTGTTCATCTGGCTTAAGAACTGAGCATGATCCGGAATAGTTTTGTTCCTTTAACCAGACAAACAGTACACTAGTCACAGTGAATTTCATGTGGACTTGTGAAAATACATTTGATTCAAGTTGACCATCACTCACATTTGATCACAGCGTTCGCATTCAGATAGACTTT
>QNGE01001377.1:42691-61140 GCA_008508345.1 Paragonimus westermani | reverse complement strand
GAAACCAACACACTACTTAAGCGTCTGAGCACGACAAGAAACGGAAACACTCATTTGCACACCATACTCTTCTGAGGATACTCCAGTCGCTCTAGACACCATGTATCAGTTCCGTCGTGTAGCGAAAGCCATTATATGTCATTCTACCCTCCAACGATCTATCCCGTGTCTCTGTCGTATTTATCACGCGATTATCTCGAACCGCTGCTACTGAATAGTGGTGTGAGTAGTATGGTTCGACCGTATCTCCTCACGACACTGCTAGCGCAGCAGTGATACGTTATGTCGATGACACGACAGTCTGTCCGTCTGTTACGTCAAACAATGTGTAAGCTCTGTGGAATTACCGGGACTGTCTCTGAACTAGAACGGTCAGTCAGTATTTCTGCTAACTTTCTGGTTGGAAACTGTTAGCGATCAGCTAGTGAATTTTGTGCAATTGCAATTCTACTCGGATTGTTCCATCAACGTTTTGACGACCTATCGACCAACAACTTTAAAAACCGCGTTCTGAACAAACTAGAATGGGTTATTCATCAGTGCTGGCATGTGTAACGCTATCCGGGTCCCAGTGTATTCGAGTAAGCCACGGTAAGCTTATCCGATGGATATGAAGAATGTGCACTTCAAAGCAAGGTGACATATGCAATACTTGTTCAGCGGTCAGAATTCGCTGGAACCACACGATGGGTTTCGTGGTTGTTGCTATTCCTCAAGCGTGCGTACCTCCTACAGGAATGGCAGATGCTGACGTTCACAGTTAAAAACCCACATGTTCACATTCTAATTACACTATCTTACCTTATAGTAAATTATAATGAAGTGTAGACGTTTGAAGCAAGCTGAATTTCTTCGCATTTCCATTAAGTGTTCTAAACGTCTACACCCACCTGTGAATTTCATAGATGACTCAAAGATGAGTTATTACATACAAACGTACAACATGTTCATAGGTTCTCACAGAAAGTAAGATTCTCGCCAGTTCACTTATGTTCCTGTCTAGGCTACGAAAAATGTTTTGAACGATACATAGGTATAAAGAAAACGTAACTTACACAAATCTACGAGTTCGCAATCTGGTCGGCATTGAACGCCTAACCACACTGAAGCAATGTTCCTCTAGATATGCACATTTAATGACCCATGGGATTGTGTTAGGAAGGTGGCTAGGTAAATTGCACTTCTGGTTGTCACTCAAACATGCGTCGATAGGATAGAATTTTCAACCTCTTAATCTATTTTGTCGTGACCAAAGAGTTGGATTGTATGGTTTGATTTATGCAGACCTTAAATGCCGAGCTGTTTTGTAAATATAGTAGCCTAATCGTTCCATAATCCAGTCACAGTGGTTGACCCTAATTTTGATGGAAAGAGGGCAGTCAGCGGATGACCTGGGGATGTTGAAGGTTTTGTGGGTAAGAAGTAGATCTCTTTCAGGGTGTCTGTAGTACATGGATAACTCATCTAACTCTTGAGTTCCACATCTTTTATAGTAACTGGTCTCTGAATATTCAAGAGATACACAATGTTTCTAAGATAAAGGCGACATACCTGTATGTCTGCTCCCAGATGTTAGCAGATGACAGATCTGATCTTAAGAGAAAATGCTTCAAAGTAGAAGGTACTGCAAAGACTTCTTAATAAGTGCAACATCATGTGTGTTGTTAGAGCCATGGTCGCGCTGTTTGTAGACAATTAAACTGTCGGTTCCCAGGGTCCATAGGTCTGACAGGATTACTTATATGAGCGGTTTACTGTTGTCAGTGTAGTAACCAGCACACTTTTAATGACGAGTGTGCACGACTAGGTGTTTGCTGACGTTGAACGGCTGGTTGTATTCTATGGCCTACTAGTTTAGACACACCAAGTCGTTCAGTAGATTTACCGTACCCTCCGGAAATTTTACGCTGCGTCAGAGTTTTGCGTCGACGGTGAACAGCGCAGTCGGCTAATTAACGAGTCTAGAATGAAAAGATGAATCCGTGCCAAAAAACCGCAGTTGGAAAGGAGCCAGCGTGTTAAATTTCCACTCAATTTGATGCTAAAATTAGTTTCAATTAAATGCTCATTTTGTCAAACGATCACTTGCTCATCGATGCCACAATTGGGGAGAGTCTGTAGCAGGAAGTTGTGATCAGTTTTGTTAAATGCGATAGAAGGATTCAGGTAAATTACACGCGCGACGACCGGCATTATTTGCACACGTCCAAAAGACTTCGGCAGTCAGCAGGCTTGTGATGCATGAATATCCCTTGCAGATATTACGTTGTTACTTGATATCAGGAATGAGTCATGTAAAAAGCTTCCGGCTACTACGAAATCTACTGAAACTACCCTATTAGTGATTAGCTCACGATCGTTTGACTGCTAATTGGATAAGTGACAGGCTGATCACCAGGTCTGAGAAAAATTCATGATCTAAAAGTCAGTATCGGATGGGAGTCCTCCACGCAGTATAAATGACCGTATGTGTTTCCACGATCAGGCTTGCTTTACTCTCCCTCTAGATGACTCAGATGAAACAAATGAAAGTTAATCTGACAGCAAAAAGAGTGCCTATTCAAGATGTGTCCGGATAGTAAAAAGTAATCTTTTAGGAGTCGTCAAACGGTCGATTTATTGTCTTATATCAGCGCAGAAAAGGTTAATCGCCTCATTACATTTTGCACGACATGTTCACTGTTGAAGTTATAACATCTAACTTTTTCAGGATAGAACTTACGGAGGGCATATGTCACTAACACTGTGCCTCCGATTCCATGTTGCCAGACAACGAGACACACTTGATTCGATATTAAGGCGGACCGTCTTAGTTGAGAACAGTCGGACAGAGCTGTGTCCATGACAGAAACTGTAAAGATCTTTACAGTTGACAGTTATAAAGAGCCTGGTGTACTATCGTTATTGACGTACCGAACACACGGGAAGACCATGGAAGAACTATTAGCGATGGTACACAGAGGTAAGGAGTTGCGAGATGAACATATGAAAGAAAGAGATTTTTCTGTACTAAGCAGTCTCGTGGTGTGGACAATTTTGATAGTATGACGAGAATGCTTGTTGTTGATGTACGACACGAGGTCATACAATAAAATTCTTAAATGAAGTGCTTAAAATTGTAACTTCACATTCTGTGGCCTGTTACGAAAAGCTCACGAAAATAAAATTTGACCAAAAACAGACCACAGATCTACTGAGAAGTGTGCTTTGTAGGCTGCCATAGAAAAAGAAGATGGTTCGCTTTGTTCAGTTATCACATCACATGCGATCAAATTTTTGCTCAAGTGAGCCTAATTCTCAACTCGTTTAACAATTGTGAAGTACAAACTGGAAAGAAAAGTATGCTCAATATTACCTATACGATTCATTTTTGAAAAAAAACCTGCGTATACTAAACACATATGTGACGCTTTATACACTTTAGAGCTGGCTTAGATTAATACCATCAGTTAGTACAGCTGGACACCCAGTAATCTTCCACTGTATTCAGTGATAGATGGTGGTGGTGTTGGTAGCTCGGGTTGATGGTTTTGGTATTGATATGTTCGCCGAGCTTGGGTTGCAAACGTTTCATCACCAGGCGAGGTGACATCATCAGTGCGTGAGTGTTTCAACGTATACGCTGAAACACACGCACTGATGATGTCACATCGCTTGGTGATGAAACGTTTGCAACCTAAATGCCAAGGTCGGCGAACATATCAATACCAAAATCAGTGATAGATCTTCGGTTACTACACGTAATTATTTGATGCTTAGACACGGTCCATGGATATATGAAAGTTGTGAGCGATGTGAAGGCCATCTCAGCCGAAATCACGAACCACATATCAGTAATGTATATACTGCTAACTTTACTGGATATCATGAGATAGTACTTTTTCCATGGACGGATATGTGCTCAGCTACTCATAGTATGTATTCGTTCAGCAGCGTAATAAGTATGCTGCTTTCTTCTAACAAAATCACCGAGAATTAACTTCGGCAGTTGGTCAAACTACCTCAGCTGTCTCGCTCTAATTGTTCGCCACCCCTCGTTCGACAAATCCTTCGATTATAAAATAGTCGAACCCGTGCTCGCCAACACCTACTGCATCCACGAATTCGAGTACAGCCTCAGGACCTGTAGTCTGAGAAGAGATCCTACAGTAACTGAAGAGAGCCTTGGTTCGTGGACATCATTGATCATCCATCAGCTTACCAAAATTTGATATAGCACTACTCAATATGGTTGTTTGCGTCTGTTTCAAGCAACTGAAGCTGGTATCCACTAAAGTCAATCAACGTCGTACTCACTACGCCTCAAAAACAAACCTACATATTCGAAAAAAGTATACGGCCTTCTTGAGGTTTCCCGGGTGTTTAGTTTATCTCATTTCTAGAATATTTAAACTGAGTTTGGGACAGTATTATCGTCTTAGCCGGGTACGATCATTTTTACCACCGATTCGATTTTGCACACCTTCTGATTAAGAATGTAAGCAAAACACCATAATCAAACAGCATGTCTTTTGACTTTCTGAGAATGTCCGAACGAAACTCGGACCTAAGAAAGTCTTTTACTTAGCGAGATTGATGAGACGTTCGAGGTATTACGGATGATCGAACGAAAGCCTCCTCCACACAGAAGAAACCGTCCCCATACTGAGTCGTCTCATATCGGTTCTGCTTCAATCAGTCAAAGATGACGGATTGAAGAGATATTCTTTGGAACTTTTAACGCCCAAACATTCTGTTCTATAAACAGGACAGTTTTTCACTAAAGTTTGACAAAAACTACAGCGTTTTGTCCTGTATACTTTGAACGGAGATGAGTGGTGAATGTAAAACCCAGCCAGGTCTACACTCACGTGAGTACAACTTGCCCTGAGAGTTCTTTAGATATTTTCCTAACTCACTCTCGCACGCCATCAGCTGTGAATACCTTTCAGTGTACAGATTTGCTGTTTCCATTTTTCGATGGGATATGCATACACACGAAGAGCTTTTTGTACACTACCCTCTAGTATGCTTGTTGAGTTCTGCTATGAATTCACAAGCGTCCACTTCAGTTTCTTTCCGCCGCCAAAACAGACACTGGGACATATGGGTAAATAACGGTCTCCTTGGTGTATCAAACCAAAAACTTGGACGTATGTAAGACTGGCAGTATACACGTTCAGTTTTTTCTAACATAGAGCTGAAAGCAAACATGCTTCTACGTTCATATGTAATCGAAAGTGACTTACACGGATCGAATCACCGATGTATCCACCCACTTCATATATGGCGTAATCCTGGACGAATAATGTCCGGATACATGTGATTGGGGGTCCTTTTAAAAACAGTTAAACCAGGCACGGTAGCCAAGTTGCATGCTATAGTGGAATCACCTTGGTTTACGAAACAAAAGTGAAATATGGCTTGGTGACAGTACTTAGTTTACAGCAGTATATACTTACCTACCTGTGTACGTTTTCTAACTGTTTTGTTCAAATTACTCAAGGGATATAACTGTCTCAATTATACACGTTTGTTAAAGGGGCAACTGCATTGACAATGGTATATTCCTGCATAAGTGAACCTTCTAAGACCGGTTTTTATCATGTAGATGCTGCTAATGCTCATTACCACGTCACGTCAACTATGAATGCGCGTATGAGGTGAGTATACACACGTATCCAGTTCGAGACTTCTGGGCTAACTGCATGACTCGCACAGGGGTCACACAGAGTACAGATACGACCTTAAATAATGTGAACCTACAAGTGTAAATATATTTGATAATCAGGTCTGCTCTGAACGGTGAAGTTAACAGTATATGGGAGGTCAGGAAAGTTCAAGTCACCAGGTTGCCTGCGCTGGAGTGCACGCGGAGTTCGGGGCTGGTGGCGGGCTAAAATAATACAGAACTGATAGATAACGTTAACCAAAGATTATAAAATCTACCAGAAAAGGTCAGACTAAGACGAGAACACCTTTAGTACAGCTCATTTGCATCGGTCCTAATTCGCTTCGTTCACACAGCAATGCACTGCGAGCGTCTTCGCCACTTCTTTTCATCAGGTGTGGTCACGTGAATGCATTTGGCTTTAGGGAGGATTCTAGAAGCTTCAATCACTTCCTTGTCAGCTGGATTACATGACTCAAGTGAAACGGCGTGAATATTTCACAGGTTGACGACCATAATTTGTGCTCACTATTTTCTATATACACACTGGCAAACCACCAAGTAACTGGTATGACCAATCGACTGGTTACTAACAGACTGGCAAGAAGACTGATATATAAACAAACAGTCCGTTCGCGTATACTTAACACACGTTGGTCATGACGTATCCAATTGGGATTAACGCCTCTGAGACAACTTTTTAGTTTACCCACCGCAGTAACTGGTAGTCACCGTTACTTATGTCAAACAGCTGTGATCAGTAACTGCCAAACCCAGTATCCCTTTTTGTGGATCGATAACTGGGCGGGACTCGTTGCCAGGACAACGAGATTGGTCGATAAATGAGCATTTAGGGTGGTGGATGACTGACATCCCGTGGAGTCATGTTACATTTGTTGACCATTCAGACCAATAGAGTATAACTTTTATCAATGAGACGTAATATCAACGACTACTCTCACAGATAGCTAATATTAACTTCACCGCAGAGTTTTATTCATTGCCAACACCGTTGGTGTGGAGCCTGTCACAGGCGGTATTCATCCGCAGTCTACTTGGCTTTCTTCGGTTTTGAAAGTCGTTACAGAGCAGCGTATTTTAACATTGTATGGTAATCTCCGTCTTACTTAATCTCATAATCATCACCAGCAACGTATTAGTTCATGACACTGACGGTATAGCTGACATGCAATTATGATAAAAATTCAGCCTCCGAGTGAAAGCTAAAAGGGATAGGATGGATCAGACACCGCTTACGGAACCCGTATGATCACACCCAAATTGCCAATGGTAAGTTGCCCACACTTTACAGCCGTAGTACCGCTGTGAAAGCGAGAATAACATGTCAACTGCAAAATAGCTGGCCTCCTTAAGGTTTGCACAGCCTCAGTTTGTTAGCTGCAGTTAGCAAACAAAAGTCTTGTTCAACCTATTAGCCTGACTATCCGTCATATTCCCCACTATTTTCGGCAAAGTGAATCAGCAGGACTTCAACACACACTGTTAAAGCGACCTATGTTTCGTAGTTTACTATCAACTGTTCTCATTCATCTTCTCCATAGTCTCAGCAGTAGATTTTTACAAAGATCTTGTGGATTTTGGAAAGGTTCGGAAGCGTCGGAGTTCAAGATTTCAAATTTTGATGGGGCCCAGTAAATGATAGGACATATACACTCCCAATTCATCACATACCCCAATGGAATGGTATACACATTCTAGGATTTGGTTCTTATACACTGAAGATTCATAAGTGAAGTGGATTTGTGGCCGAGCGAAAACTCCCGAGTTCATTTTTGAGCAATCAGTAATGATGTTTGTCCCTGTGTTTAGTTTTGAAAGTTCCACTTACAGTATAGAATCTTTTTTAGACCAGCTGAACCAGTCACAAAGCTGATAGTATTTAGGATGAGCAAGTCTAGAATAGGTACACCCAATTTAACACAGTATTTCGTTCGGGTAGAATGAGAGCATGTGGAGTAGAACAGGAAAATAAACCGATACAGCCAATGAAATAAGTTGGTTCTAGCGCCTGTGACGTTTAGATGGAAAAAACAGAGATACGGTCCATTGTTTACCCACGGAAGATACCGGTTGGAAAACTTGCATAAATGTCATAGCTGAAATGAACTGCGAATGTTGTTTAAATAATATCGGCTAAATTCCCTTACAGACCTTGTGTGCCAAAATATTGATGACCAAGTTCGAAGATACTGGAAACTTCGATTTGAGTTTAAAGTCGCCAGTGTGGGGTCAGTGAATGCAGTTAACAGGGAGTAACTATGCTATCGCGCAGACAAGATTGATAACCTAACTTGTATGCGAATGTCTCTGAGCTGTCGATGCCATGTGTAATGTGAGATTAGTGACGTATTAATCAACACAATTTCAGCATGCGCACAACCACCGAAGTTCGAATCCGAAGCTTCTCGACCAGTAAACCCAGAAGTGGCAGATTGTCAGAAAGGCAAAGATGCACGAGGAAAAATAAACACAAACAAACGGAAAAGAAGGTTCAGCGAACATTTCAAATTTTGCTTATGTTTCTATGTCTGTTAATTCAACAGATTTACATCTCTGATGAGTAGTCGGGGATTTGGTTTATTTTCAAGTTGACCATCACTCACATTTGATCGCAGCGTTCGCATTCAGATAGACTTTCCAGCCAGCCGGTGTCTTTCGAAAACAAGCACTAGACTCGAGTTTCGCTCTCATTAGAGCTCGTCAGTAGTGCATATCCTTGCCACGGCCGGGATTTGAACTCCGGACATTCCAATCATGAGGCAACCGTGTTAACCACTGCGCCGTTGACCTCACATTAGGCACGACCGAATCATCAAATCTGAACGCTCAACCACTCTCGCTTGTGAGCAATGATCAGGTTGCCCGATCGTCTCGAGAGGAGACACAGTTACTGCCTGTTAACTCCAATCGATAACCCCGCGATTAGGACTTCCGAGACAGGTTGAGATCACAGAACTCATTAAACCTGCAAGGCGATGTTTTAGAATACTGATGAGTAGTCGGGGATTTCGTTTATTTTCAAGTTGACCACCACTCACATTTACATCTATTTACATCTATTAAAGCGTACATATATCTACATAGTCGGCTTTAGTCCGTGACGTATTTCTTAACTTGCCACAACAACAGGGTAATTTGCATCGTTGAAAAAACCAGCGATTCATAGCAGCAGTTTAGTGACAAAATGAATGTTTGAAGCGAGAACGCTGACAGAATTCAGAGCATTATTTCGATCACCTGTAATGGAATGCACTCTGACTAGTTACGGGTTTCATGTAATTCATAGTTTTACTGGCAACAAAAGACTGCACAGATAAGATACTCCTTACAAAAAAATAAATGATATTCCGGAACAAATAACGAAAAATACAGTGTGTGCCGTAACTCACACTAGAACTTCACTTTCTGTTGGTGCTTTTACGATCAAAGGTGTTATAGCATATCGGTAGTTAAAGGCAACTTAGTGTGACTGGAGAATCACTGATGAGATTACCCAATAAATTCATCTCATCCTATAGAGAAGGAATTGAGAAATAAGACTTCAGTTCCCCAAAGAATCCATTGAAGGCCGGCGAAAACGTCGATTCTTTTCAAAAGGTGTCATAGGTGCGATAAGTTGTCAGTGATGTTCATTGTTTGCTTGAAAACTGAGTTTTAAATAGCAAGTCTGCATTATCTGGTCACAATAGATTTGTTGCAAATCATGTCTCCGATTGTTGACATAAGTACCGTTTGTTTATCGAAAGCTTTTATAAAGATTACCAGATACTTATCACGTACTATGATTTTTCTGACTAGAGCTACCCTTTAGGGGTGATTATGTCATGCAGCAAACAGCACAACGATTTAGAAATTCAACTAAACAAACTTTTAATGCAGCTGAACTCCGTGTAATCGCTCGGACTCGGAAACTACCAGTTCCTTCAATCAAAGGAGATCAGCCTATCGGCGCCACTTCACATTGTGTTTACCAATTTGTGTGTAACTGCGGAGAAAGTTACATAGGCAGAACCGAGAGATGCTTGATCTCCAGAATGAAGAAACATTTACCTAAATGGGTACAGAAGTCCGTGTTACCGGAGAATGGTAATGTTTCTGAAACGCATAAACAGCCTGTTTTCTGGCTGACAGTCTGGGGCTGAAAACATCCGCTTATTTCATGTGAAGCTCATTGGTGAACTTTTTGACTGATATTGTTACCCGAATGTTATATGTCTTTCATCAGCACACCTACTCGACTGAAAAGGGCAAACAAACAATTACCAGCACATAATGTATATATTCTCCCGTTACTGTTTAATGCTTTTTGAGGGAACTCAGTTTTGCAAACGTTCATGTCTTCCCAGATTTAACAAGAGCGTGTTTTCCGAAAGACAACTAAAAGACTTTTCTGAAATGAATTTCCGTGTTTTTCAGTGGGCATTTACAACCACATAAGATACATGCGAAGTGCATATGAAGATCAGAACAAGTCAGGTAGGTATTTAAAAATCGCAGTTCATTGGATGATGGTGGAAGTACATCTTGTCATATCCGATCGTAGCTCATCGAGTAAGTGGAGCTACCGGAACGATAGTTCAGAATTCGTGAACAGAATTAAAAAACAAGCGATTTCTGATTACAGGTTTATTTGAAAAAAGCAGCTGTGTTCACTTCCCGGCTTCGTCGACGCGGTTGATTTCGTGGAAGTTTTAGGTTACTACATGCTTTTTTCAGCTATAGCCACGCTATTTACGAATCCTCTGTTAAGCGCATCGTACTGAGGACAGTCAAGTCGATATTAGCATCCCAAATGATAAACTGATTGAGTTGTTATCATTCAGTATTTTAAAAATCTACTTTGAATCCAGTGGGGAGCTCTGTAGGCTGGCTGACGGTTCGACAATGGGCTCACAACGGAGATCATCTTCCACCCACGTTCATGGTCAAATTAGACTCCACTGAGCGTCTTCCCGTCACCAGTAACTGCGGTCTTTATGTGTATTAAGTGGCCCATATACACTGTCCGTTCAAAGATAGCAGTGATATTCAGACCCTGTCAGCTGAGTTCACTTGTCAGCAGCCCAACATCGAGTTCGGTGTAACAAAGCAATGGGCTACTGTTCCTAAATATTGAGTTATTCCGTAAAGTGGATGGGTCATTTCGAAGGTCAAGCCATGGAAACCAATCACTCACTTCCACAATTTCGTTACTTTGAAATACATGCGGAACTTCGTTTACTGCCTTGAAAAAACAGTTGAAAAGTTTCATTCACCAACTACTGTGCGCGACGGAATTCACCAGTACGACACACGCACAGCCAGAATGGACACCCCACAAAGATGTCTGAATTGGGAAATGTGGTCAAAAACGGAGTGTAAAGTTGTCCAAACGGCGACCAGAACACGTATTTTTATTATTGTGTCATACGGAAAAAATTACCAACGATCTCGTCAGCCCTCGAAGTTCGAATACAGTTGAGATGTCCTATGCTGCAATTTGAATCAGCCTGTCCTTCGATAACCACCCAGCACGGATGCCACACTTCAAATTCTCTTATCATTCTCTCGCCCGATGCTATTCAACAGGTTAGGTTGAAGAAACAAAAGGCGGTCATCGGAAAGTGGCTGGGAACACTTCTCACGATTGTCGCTTTTCGAGAAGACCCAGTTCTGGTGCACGATTGAAATTTGCTACCAACTAATGCTAGATTGGACGAGCTAAATTATCTGCTAGTTTTATCGTGACCGTGACAGAGCTGTCAATAAGAGACTATAATTAACGCTACAGGCAGTTGCAATCAGACTCTGCAATCCATCCATGTACACGAAAACAGTTCACACAAACTAACTTTCTTCGCCAGTTTTCACAAAACCTTTTGAAGCCAATGAAGCTTGAAGCTCTCAGGCATACCTCTTGTGATAGCCACTCTCACGCATTCATTAACACTCTTACTCCCTGTAGCAGACTGTGCCTTGTGTTAGAAATTCGATTTTTAACGGCCTATCAGACTGGTTCTGATTTCCACACACCTTAGTCAGTCGTGGAATTTTGATAGGAATGACGGAAAAGATATGCCTGTACAAACGATTCTCCATGAATTCTGTGGAAATTTGCAGAAGAATAGAAATTTTTGCAATTGATTTTGAGCGGCTGTTGAAAACTATGAGCTTCTATCTCATATTATCTAAAATTTCCCCACGAATTCCAACACACTATGTAAGTCAGTTACAGCACGATTTGATTATCGTCTTCAAAACCTCTACAGTCTGCTGCTAAATCTTTTTTGGACGAGAGTCACCGAATGGGTTGGAAAACAGGATTCACTGTAATGGAACGAATCGGAGGTTATCAGTCGTTCAAACGCCTTTTTTTATACGCAATCATCATAAGCGATTCGGCGCCCAGCGATTGATGTTGTGGTTGCCTTGCTTACACTAATAACACAGAAGAAACATGACATTTATGTTTTTATCGCAACCTTTGTAAAAATTTTATCATGCGTTTTTACATCACATTGTACAACTGAGGACTCTGAGAGAATGGACCACCGTGGGAAAATATTCATCCTCGATAATCTGCGTAGACTAGCGATTAGGATGAGAAATTTCCGGTAGTCTAGCGCACTATACTGCAGTCCGTTCGGTGAAGCCTATTTGTCTAACACATGGAGGTCACCTATTAATTACAATACAGGTTGCAAAATTGCTACTTACTATTTAACTACTGGAAAACTACAATGTAAATGGATGTTGATGCTTACCTGAAGACATGTCCGTGGCGTCGAAGGTATTTCAACGGGCAGTAGTGTTGTTCCACCATACATAATCATTCCCCATATGTAGCTTATACCAACTAACAACGGCGTGGCAACAGCATAATCTCTGATGAAAAGTTTTAGAATTCTGAGGCAGCCGTTTTGGGAAAGCTCGATTTTTTCCTCTCCGTCTGTCTCATGAAGGCGACCGACAAAACTAAAAGGTTCATCGGTTTGTGAGATGTTTTTCGGTATCCGCCTGTTTGTTTTTGCAACAGCATCCAGGACTTGTGCAGCTGATATGCGTTGCCCCCAATGTGCTAAGATAACCGGTGATTCATGAAGTAAACAAGACAATCCGGCTGCACAGACCATTAACAGTGGGGTTGTCAGTAGAAGAAAATATCTCCAACTCAGATTCGCCACCTGACAACCAAAGCCAACACCTGTCACGTAGAGGCCTACGAGGGAATCAAATGAACAAACTAGCAATTGTCCAGTTGATTGGTAAATTTCTGGTAGGAACTCAGAGATCAAAGAATTTCCTGCCGTCAGGAGACCACTAATGCATAATCCAGAAATGAAGCGAAGTGCAGCAAGCCAAGTGTAAGTTGGTGTTATGGCACATAACCATGTCATATACATTAAAGACAGGCTGCACAACATGCTCAAAGCTTTGCGTCCAAGATGATCGGATACGTATCCCATTAGGGGGGAGCCTATGCAAACCCCGAGGAATACCATGGTAGTAAGCAAGGCCACCAAATCTGAGGAAAGGTTCCATTCACATCTCAGTGTTGGCCCCAGAATTGCTTGTATAATAGTCTCCATCGTATCTGTTGCTTGTGCGATTCCAACGAAGATGATCACTCGCACTTGATACCAACCGAATCCCAACTGGTCAAGAACGGCTTGAACATTACCTTGATGAAGTCTCTTCGGTGAAGAGGACATGTTGAGACGTCAGGGTGATAACAGAGCAGAACTTAGGACATACTGAGACTGAAACCGCTTCCTTGTCACATTTATATATAGATATAGGTACAAGGATTTTTTAAACTGGAACTGGAGCAGCCAATCAGAAATAAGGTGGTCGCAAACGTTTCTAGACGTCAGGTGGAAGTAGAATTAATAAAAAGGATTCGTAACCTGGCAAATTAGTGACCAATTAATGAATTGAGTGCGCAGTTGTAGTGACGACTGAACTATCCAATAAGGAAATTTCATAACATAAACCGAAAAGAACTTCAAGTGATTAGGGGCTAATTGAAGGGAACAGTGGTGTGCCGAAAGTGCGCCAAAAGCAGTAACGACGAATTTTGAAAATAGAAATAGTACATTTTTGATAATCGAACAATTTGGACACGAACAAATCGCTGTAATAGCCGAAATATGATCTAGCTATGTGGCGAAAATTTTCCACAACTTCAAGCCAATCTAAATAAATGACAATAATGAGATAACTAAACAGAGACATTTTAGATTTTCAAAGATTGGTGCGATATTTTGTTTGTTTGCGTCATTTGCAAAAGGTGGCGCGTCACCATAAATGGCGGTGAAATGTTTTTGACGCGTCGTGTAACGTTGTGGTGCGGTCTCCTGGGGTTACTTCATGCTGCTTACTCTGCAACTCAACGTAAGTCGTCTGGCTAAGACATAATTGCACCAAATATGTTTTTGTAGATCGTTCTTATCTTCGACTCACCGAACAGGAATTTGTGTCACTTCCTGCAGATGTAGGTACTCAGCTTCTTCGTTCTCATCGATTGCAGATAATTTTCCAGACTTTGTTTTCGTTTGTTGTTGTGTGCTTGGGTGTCATTGGCGAGGCAGGATCCTTGAAGGAAATTGAAGCAGCTGCCGAGTTTAGAGAAAAGTGGGTTAATCATTGTTTAAGCTCATTAATATTTCGGTGTTTAGAACTTGGGACACGTTAAAAAACCGACCTTCGTTTTATACTTTTCACAACCGCAATTTATCCCTCAGTGGGTACCGTCACACTGGTCCCTAGTGTTTTCACGCCATTCCATTCTTGTTTGTCATGGTTTCAACGACAGTCTTCTTATCTCGTGGTCACACGGATTCTGTCACCACTTTAGCTCTCTCAGACCGTCTGTTAGCTTCTGGTGGTGACGATGGCAATATATATTTTTGGTCTCCCAGCCAATCAAATTTCCCCCTACAATTCACTCCACGCCAAGCCCCGTGCTCAACAGTCAAATTTAACCCAGATAACCCTGAGATTTTGTACAGTGCACATGGTCGATACATTAATACTTGGGATCTTAGGTGTTTACGTGCACCCGTGACTGTCTGGAATGTAAGTGACATCCCGCATAATCACATTTATTCTTCTAGGTAAATGAAGACGAAGTGAATTCCATCGATGTGCTTAAAGACGAAGCACGCTTGGCAGCCGCGGACGATTCAGGTGCTGTACAGGTTATTGATGTCAGCAGCGGAAGTGTTATTCGTACACTGAAGAAACACGACAATATTTGTTCCGTGGCTAAATTTCGCCCCAAGCGAACGTGGCAATTGGTCAGCGGTGGCCTAGACTGCCGCGTCATTGTTTCAGACTGGAAGGGGACTGGCCGGGGTGTGATAATTTTCGAACTTGATGAGATCGTTAGTTCCAACTTATTCGGTGATTCGCACTCGCCTATAAATTATCAATCTCACGAGCTTTCAAATCGTGGTTCGTCAGATTCGCATGCTAGTAGCAGTGAATATGCAGAAGTTGAATACGATGAGTTTGATGAAACCGACGAGGACGTAGAGGATGATGAAGACCCTGATAGCCACAGACTACTTGGTGACATTCGTTCAACAGAGCAAGATCAAACGGAGGCTGACCCATCTGACCTCTCCTCAAATCCCAGCGCCGAACCGGTTGGTTACTGTTTTTGATCCTATCACTATATATTGTTTGTACATATACACGTCATATTACATTGTTTGTATATATAGAAAACGTCACTATCTCGTTTACCGGGGACGGTTTCAATGCGTTCAGTATCTGACATTGACTTCGCTTACTCGTTTCCTTGACACTTTTGTGCCAATCCCCTACTCATGCTTCTAGACTTCCGCGCACTTTGATGGACTGCGCATCTCAGTGACTTATTCGTCTAACAAGGCTAATGTGTTGAGTATGCTGTTCGTTTAATTAATCCCTGACAGCTAGGTAACTGGTGAGGACGCACCTTAGTCTCACTTGGGTGGGATAAGGTTAGCTACTTAGCCCGAGAAGTCGACGCCGATTATAATCTACTGCTGTCCACTCAGTGTTCTGTTGTATAGGCTTTTGGGCTAAAGATTTTGATTTAAAACTGTAGTTTCGTTTTGACCGTCTTCCTGTTCTTTCCAACTTATGTGACTGTTTATCCACAAATTCCCTGTTAGTGATTTCTACACTAGAGTAAGCAACCTAGTACAACGCGGTCTGCAGGCAGTTTTTGTCATAGCAGCAAACCTTTCGTTTTAATGACGGGGAAGTGAAGGCCTTAAGAACACTGTCTTGCTGATGACGCCTTACTTTCACTTACACATCGGTGGTTTCTTTACAAGATAAGGCGCCTTGATGTTAAATGTTCGAATATAGGCGTAGCTGTATCCTTGTAGTTAGACTCCTCCCCATCCCCTTCTTCCCTTCTCTCTTTCTGCACAAGGTTTGCTTTTTTCATGGCCGTGTGCGGGTAAAATAACTGCACCACGGATTTACTGTTGCCTACGGTGGTGATGACGGTGATGAAACATCATGTGGAAGCTAAAAACTCAGCTTATACTGCGTATGCTTTCGAGGATTGTAAACCAGGTTGACCTCTTAAGCATATCTAGTTGGCTGTGGGTGGGGAACGTTGATCTTCGAACAGTGATATGCAACTGCTAGGGCTTCGCACTAAACGTCTGCTTTTCAGGATATGCCAGCTCAGTGACAGCAGTACGTCAGTGGTTTACGCTGACACCATGTAACCTTGAAGAAAAAATTACACCCTAACCAAGAGAAAGACAAAAACGAGAGTGGATCTAACACCTAAACAAATATATCTACAAAAATATTGATGTCAGAGTATCTACGCCTTGCTGACAAAAGGTCGAGCCAAAAGGACTAATTAAGACGCCATAAGCAAGAAGTGTTTTTTATGGCTTTCACTGCCCCGCCTCGCTCAGTATACTTAAACAAATTGGCTGAAAAGCAGCAACATTCACGCCACTGGGCTAGTGTCTTACCTACAGTCTCTAGCCACTGACGTTTCCAGTGGTGCAACTGCTTAAGTACACGAACCAGTCAACAACCTCTAAAAGTTCACTGCTGTACAGTAACCCCGAATAATCTGGATAACCTTGTAAGGGCAGCCTGCTTGCTGACGCTGTAAAACATTCTGGATTGCTTTGTGGAAGGCATGGTTTTTACGTTGTCCGTACTGCTTAAGAGTTGTCTGATAGCAACACCTTGGCACCTGCATAATCATAACTATTCTTCCACCAAGTGAGAGGTCTACGCCGGATTCTATAAGTTCACTAGACAGTAGATTATCCCCGTTATCATTGCATTGAACAGAACTGATGGTGGGCTGGGACTCAAATCGCTTTTGCGGAAGCCACCAAACGCTTTTTCGTGGACCCTATCTTCAGCCAGCGTGTGGCGCACTCTACCGACCGCACGTTCATCTGTTTTTTTTTCAACACAAGCCTTCCTTAAACCGATCCTTCATCACAACAGCTGTCAGCTTGGTCAGAAGGTAATATGGCCCGGGCAGCCACTCACCTCAACAGTGACGTGAAGTGTCCTTGAAGAAGAAATGTTACTAAGAAGACTATAGAGTGATAACAATATAGTAACGATCATTATCACTTATAATCATAACAGATGGAACTAGAAACAGTATGGATACAGGTACACTACTGACTGCGGCACATCGCCATCTCGAATGATATTTCTAACCAGCGACTTAAGTGATCACGATGACTCCAGCCAGGTAGGCGACTATTGCCCACTTTGCTCAGTGGAGTGGCCAGGGTCTTCACATTTCGTGACCACGTTGACGCTTGATCACCACGCGGTTCCACCCAACCGTTGGTGGTCTCACTGTATAATGCCCGGTATGGTAAACGCTGAGCCGACATACGCACTACGTGACCCTAAAATCGCAGATTGTGCAACGTGATTAGTTAACCAAATGATCGCGCATCGCGAGCGTTCCGGAGCACGCGCCGGCAAACGACCGTGTTGCTTACGCAATCAGTCCACTTAGTGTGGGCTAATTGGCAGAGATAATGATGGTCAAACACAGCAAGTCAATTGACATCTTCGTTGCGAACAAGCCACGTTTCCGGAGAACGAGCGAAATAGAACGTACACAAGCGCTATATACCTTATCCATCAGCGACAACCAAAGGCCTTTCCAGCGCCACAGATGAACCAGGTTTGGAAACGAAACTTATACCTCCACTATCCTCGCTCTTATCTCATCAGCAAACGGAAGAGATAGTGCTGCCCTAACATGTGAGAGTGTCCACAATCTCGAGTGGATTATTTACAATAAGGAACGTATGAGTGAGAATGTCATAGTTTGGAGTAGCACTCCGTCACAGCGAGACTGGACCTTGACGCAATACGGCAGCTTACGCATCCCGATGACCTATTGGGCTAAACTTGACGGTTTGGTGACCACACCAACAGAGTTACTCATACCTGGCAGGCCAGTAGGTAGAGATCTGACAAACCACATTCTTCTGGTCCTGCAGGTTGGTGGTTGGAAGAGGTTTGACATCGCTTTTCTGAAAAATATACCACTACCGGTACACTGCCACTCACCCGCTGCCTTGCGGTACAGGCTCTTGGCCCAGATAAAAAGGCCTCTTCCATCTCTTTCGGTTGTTGGACCAAGTAGTGCTCACGGTCTTTGCGCGAGCTTTTAGTCAGCATGCGTTTAAGTTCTCGACGGTCATCATCGTATTCAGAACCAGGTGGGATAGAACGACGCTTGTTCATAAGATTTATCGACGTGACGGAAATCCAGTTCTGTCATCATCAT